>VWYH01011069.1:476438-493535 GCA_013399365.1 Pampusana beccarii
GGGAAGGGAAGGGAAGGGAAGGGAAGGATCTGACTCCTGTTACATCCTGGGGAGATTGTCTGCACGTTCCACTCTGGGACTGGGTCAAGCACAAAGACACTGACCTAAAACACTGTACCTCCAGTCTCACCTTAACCCCAGTGTCTCATGAGCGGTAGTTCAGAGCATTGCACCCATGTGATTGTGAACATCTGTCAAGGAAACAATTTCTTCTTCCACCCATATAGTCCCCTGGGTGTGAGATTTTGAGGCCACCATGGAGACCTGAACAATAAAAGAATGAACAATAAAGTTAACCAACTGCTGCACTTTGATTTCAACAGTTTTCAGTTGTATATTCAGTCCCCAGATGGCCCCATCCCCAGAGGGTATTCACGAAAAAAAATCCGAAGTACAAGAAAACTGTGAATCTTGGTGCCCTTTGCCACATAGTTAGAGGAGGATGATCTCAGCGCTACTTCTCTGAACCCTCTATGGGAAGGCATGATGGCCAAGTCTTTGAGGAACTGACTGCCTTTCCTGAGTCACCCAATAGTTTGCTGGTGACCATTCTCCTTGCCTCAGTTTCCCCTTAGCGAGGATTTGACACAGGAGCGGTTTCCATTTCTCTGTGGAAGCAACCTTAGGCTGGACAGAAAATCCCAGGTGGACAGAATTTTCACTGTAGGCAGCAAGAGTTTTCAAAGTAAATGGGTTGACATCACATGTTTTATTATGAAAGGAAAACAAAAATATTTTTTGTGTGTTTTCTGATGCTTTTTTACCTACCTCTGGTAAAAAAGCAAAACAAGCTGCGACAAGGGAGTTGCATAAACCCCTAATTTGGCAGCCAATTAGTCTTTGATTTAGACAGTTGCTTTTTGAATATTTTTTTTAATGTGATTCCTTGCAGCTGAGAAATTTACATTTTAAAAAGTGCTTAATGCCAAGGCAGTAGTGGAATCCCACATTTGTCAAAGAAGTAAACTGAGATGACATCTAGTCCTTGTTAACATCCTAGGCTGGGACTGCTTTAATAGAAAATAAAGGAGAGGAGGGGAAGAATTTTTCCTCTGCTGATAAGGGGCTTGTGGAGACAAGCAGGGGACCTGAATTCCTTGTTGTTTCTTTACCCCAACTAGGATGCGACACACACAGACATACACAGCAGACAGAAATACCTCTCATATAGCTTACAGGAACTGTACAAATGTGTTTCCAAAAGTGGAGATAGGATAGTCTAGAGCAGAATAGAAAGGAGGGTGGTGCGACTGTGACCTTCTCCTGGTGACTCTGTCCAGAGAGGCTGCAGACGCACATGTGACACTTAGCTGTCTTTACCATCCCCAGAAAAATCAAGGTAGCCTCTAAATTGAAACAACACCACTGCAGGCATCTCATTTGCAGTCTGGCTGTAGTCAGCTCTTTGGGCTGTGTATAGATCTAGTGGCAAGAACAAACTGCAGCTTCTTTCATAAATGCAGATGCTGGAGCTTTCTTCATTTTAAACACAGTCATGTCAGAACCACACTGCTTTGTACTGAATACAAAAGGAGAGAAAAAATACACCCGTTCACTGTAATGAGACCAGTTGCTGAAAGAAACATCAGCCTTGCTGAAACATGGGAGAAATGCCATGCGTGTTGAACCCTGCTAGAAATAACAGTTTCTGAGTATGCGAATCTATACAGACAACAAAAGAATACAGCAGCTTCTATACGGATGTACAGTTTGGTGAAGAGTGGAGTTAGGAGTCAGCTGCATTATTGTGGATATGGATTGATATTCTTTGAAAAGCTCACGAAGTACATTTCTACCTTCTGGTTTAGTTTCTCAATGAATTTAGAGTCCTGACACAAGAACACTCCCAAAGTTTGGTCTTGCTCAAGGCCAAAGTTGTGGTTTCTCACAACTGGGGCACACAGCACAGGGAGTGAACCTGGCCTTGTTTTCCGTGCCTGAGAATTTTAGGGAGGGAAACAAGAAGACCTACAGACATAGAGATACTTACCTTAATTATTACTTTGTCAGCTGCTATTCTTGCACAGCTCCTCTGTGAGATCAAGGGGGAAATCTGTGGTATTTACAGCAGCCTGGATGGGGTTACTGGGAACCCAGGCTTGAGGCAGCTCTTGTTGGGGTGAGTGTGTGATATCTTGCAGGCTGGACATGAGAACCACTAATCAACTCCTGCTCTGGTGCGGCAAGTTCAGCAGAGGCCACCGTGATGGTTGAGACTGGAATACTTGCCCTGTGAGGAGATGCCAAGGGTGCAGGGCTTTTTCAGTCTGAAGAAGAAAGAACATCAGAGGGACCATACAGCAGACCCCAGCATCTTTGGGGTGGTCATCAAAAAGGTGGAGACAGGCTGTTCACAGTGGTGCATGACTGGAGAGCAAGAATTTCTGAGCAGGCATGAGGAAAGCATTTTTCACTTTCGGGCAAATTGAGCCTCGGAGCAGGTTGTCCACTACTGGTTTTCAAGACCTAGCTGGATAAAGCCCTGTGGTACCTAGTCTGACCCAAAAGCTGGGCCTGCTTTGAGTAGTATGCTGGACCAGAGACCTTCTGAGGTCCACCCCAATCTGAATGATTTTATAACCTACCCATAAATTCCAGAAGGATTTGCTCTTGTGGTGATTTAGGAAGCAGAGGACAGCACCGCAGAAGTGTTAATAGCCCTGGATACAGCTGTCAGCTAGGGGATCTTTTTTCAGATTCCTTCACAAAGATGGCATGGCATTCACCTCAACTAGCAGTGAGTCCCTCAAAGATGGACTTCCAGTCTCAGTCAGTTCTGTGGGCCTTCTCCAGAGTCAAGGGGAAGAATGGGAAATTCATCTTGTTGTAAGACCGGGTCTGAAATGGGGGAATGGATAGACACCATCACTTTGGAGGTGACAATGCCTCTTTTTTAGAGAGAGGATGCTCAGATGAATAGGTTGAACATGTACCTTTCACACAGCTAAAGCTGAAAGAAATGAACCGTATCCTAAATCTGAGGGAGATGCTGGCTAATCTCTTACTTGCATTTAATCAAGGCACTGAACTGGCTTTGACAGGAATTGCAGGAGCTCAGAGACTCTCTGAGACAGGGACGGCATTTGCTAGATGTTTAAAAAGCACAACATGAGAGGGCATGACTCCTGATATGATCCCCTCCAGCTACTGTGTGCAGAGCATCGCCCTGGTTAAGCTCCCAGAATTAGGCATGGGAATGTCTACGCGGCAAGGGAAGGGAGAGCTAGAGAATGCAATTTCATCGAATTGGCTGGGATGGGGTTTGCTGGATTAACACAGCAGGTATAACTAATTGTGTTTATCCTGCCCAAGCAGCAGGCATCAGTGTAATGTGCCCGGAGTTGTCATGCACTGTATGTTTCTCATCCAGGTTTCCCCAATCCGTCCCACACACACATCCCTTAGGGAATCTGTCTGCTCTAGGTGTAATACATTGGTCTAATCTCTGCTATCCTTCTGCCAGATCATGCCATTCAGGAGCCATTGGAGTCTCCTGTAGCTTCGTGAGCTTCCAGAGTTACAGGAGGGAAATAATTATGTCTGCTCAGTTCTGTTTAAGCATATAAATAAATTTCTTCTGCGCTTTTATGCTGACCATTTAGGATGGATCCAAAAGAAAGTTGTTGGGTTTCTGCGAGAAGCCGAACATGGGCTGTAGGGTACAAAGACAAAACGTTTGTTCAGATTCTCCTGGTCCCAAAAGTACTCACATACTTTTTTTGCACTGAACCTCCCTCAGTGCCTGAATATCTTCTGGGTGCACACAGATAAACCTTCAGTTCTGACAGCACTGATGAGCTGTATCTCACGCCCAAGCCCAATTAGCATTCAGAAACCCACTCATACTCCCCTTCTGTTTCATGTTTTTCACCTAACACACATACACAACCAGGACCTTTATCAAACACTGTGGTTTTTACTGCTTGCTTTGAAGGGGCAGCCAGAAAAGGAGGCTTCTGTCCCTGCCTTTGCACAGTATTCACAGCAGGCCTAGATCGCAAAGGGGACCGGCATTCAACCCTCACCGTTGCCTGAAGGGATTCAAGACTACAACAGCTTCCCAAAGGAACCTCCGAAGAAAATAAGCTTTTGTACTGGGGTGGTTGGCTGCTTGTCGTCCTCAACCTCTTACTGAAAGTTTGCCATAGGAAACAGTTAACTTCATAGGTGCTGGGAGCAGAAAGAAAGAGGTAGCAGGAAGCAGCCTGGCATGCACCTACTTAGAAGAGCACCCGAAGCCACATCCCTCAGGGGATGCACTCATGTTTCTGTGCTGATCCTCATGGCGTCTTTTCTGTGCACCATCCACAGAATAAGCGAAAAGAGAGCTCCCACGCTCAAGCACCCTGCAGTCATGTGTTTACTGTGCCTCCGAGCAGAGCAGCGGCGAGAAGTGGATTGCAGCCTCCTCAGGGAAAGATGGGAGCTGAGCGTGGGCTGCTGCTTCTTAGGGGACTGCACTGGGCTGTTATGTAAGAGGGTGACATGGTTTCAATGGTATATCTGGATTTTTAAAAAATAATAAAATTTTTAAAAAAAGAAAAAAAGAGTTATACCTGTGTATCACTTTGGGACAGAAAGGTAAAAACACTCAGAGTAGTGGATGGAGGTACCTGATGCCATAGTAGTGTATTAGAGGAAAGAAGATAGATTCCTGTCCTCAGATTGTCTGTTAGCTGGTTCACAGTGCACTGCTTGCAGAGATAATAGCTCAGGTCCTGGGAGCAACATCACCACCCAACCCTTTGAAAGCTAATTTACCCAGACAAAGCTTCACATGAACTGTGGCCGCTCTGCTGTTGCTTTGGAACCAGCCCAGGTCTCTCCAGCTGGAACTATACCTGCACCACGCAGACATACTCCTTCCTGGCAAATAAGTTTTGGGTGTGATTGTTAGGATCTCTGAGACAGCTAGGCTGAAAACTGTTGCCCCATGAAAAAGAGTTTTCATTGATTTCAGGGGAGTCAAGCCTACTTTCCTGATGTCTTGCACTAGAGAGAGCACAAACATCTAAAAATTAAATCAATTGTACGAAGTGATAATTTTCCTTGCACCCCTTTTTACTCCTCTCTGTAAATGTATTTAAAGGGGCTCACAGAGACCAAAAAAAACTATTTTTTTTGCAATCCTAAACTGAAAGCATCACAGAAGTGAGAAGTATCACTGTTATACATTTTTAAATGAAGAGAGATTTCTCTATTTTTGCCTTTTAAGTATTCTTATATGTTAGAATATTTTTTTATTACCATTGAAACTCTGACTGGAAATTGGTTTTAGAACTATGTTCTTATTTATGTTTTGATTCGCTTTTTATTAATGGATTTAATAGGCTCTTATTTTCTAGTATATTTATGCTGGTAATTTGAAAAGATGAAACACAGATTTTAAATAAATGTCCTTTTAATTTGGCTACTAATTTTTATTTTTGTATTATATTTTACATATAGAAGGCTTAAGAAAAAAATAAATGAAAATAGTTTTTCAAGAAGCAACACAGAAAACTAAAGCCTTTGTGGGGGTTTTTTCAAATATAGCCCAAATCTGCCACCTACTGATACGAAGTAGAACTTAATGCATCCAGCCATTTCAATTTTCCTCTGGAAAAATCTTGCTTATGTTCCAGCTGTGCAAAACCAGTGCCATCTAGTGTTTTTTTCTAAGACTACTCAGGCAAAAGAAAAGTCAAATATTTATCAAAATATCTATTGCTGCTGGCTGCACAAGCTACTTAGCCATTTTGGAACGGATTCAATAGGCTTAGTGTCCTGCAACTCCATACAAATCTTTGCAGCTATCCTCTGAGGTGATATATATACCTGTATGTCCATTTGTAGTTTATTTTAACAGCAACAAAAAAACAAGACACTGTGCACATTGCTTTCCAGGTTAAATACACCCTTCTTTCTTGTTTATTTTGTACTTTTGGGTTGTTTCTACTTTCATCTGTCCCTAATTGGATCATCTAAACTTTCAGGGATTTTGAAAGGCTAAAAAAATATTGATTGTTTTAAGCTTGCTTTGAAAGAAGGGAGACCTCGCTTTTTTTACAATAGCAAATAAGATTTGTGAAGTCAAATGGTCTGTGCTTTGTGGTATGTCACAATAACAAACAAAAGACATAAAAAGTATCTACAGTTTTTCTCAGTTTCATGTTTCTTTTCTTCCACCATTTGATGAGTAGTGCTTCCAAATCACAAATTCATCCTGTCGAGTTCAGTAAACATGAAGAGAGTAATTTTGATTTACGCTGAAGCCCTATGCTTTCAGATGTGTTGTTAGAAACAGGCGAAAGAGGTATCGCTGTAGACAAGGGCTGCCTCTGGGACTCAATGCCTAAGTACCTAAAGAATCAGCTAGTGAATCACTGGGATTTTCAGATACTCACCTTCAAAATTGCTTTTAACGTTTAGGGCATCTCGCTTAGGGGCAAACAAATTCAGATTCAGGTCTGATGATATAGGTCTTTCAAATGTACTTTGGTAATGCTTCCTCGTGGGATGAAAATTGAAGGCAGCCTTTTATACATGTTGATTTAGCAGCGTATGAAGAATGCACATTACTCCACAGCACGCCTCTGATCAGAAAGAGAGGCTCACTGCTCACAAAAGGGTTGTGCGAGCTCCATTTTACGTTTGAGACAAGGGAGGACCCCTCTTCACTGGGTTCATCTTCTTCAGCTTTTTAAGTTTGCAATGAGTCAGATGCCCACATCTGATCCGACCACCTGAGGGTTCTTCTAACAGTTAAGAAAATAAACAGATGGTTTTGCTGCATTTTTCTTTCAGAATTTAGATATCTTCTCCTTCAAGTTGAAGTGAATTGAACCACAAAGGTGCTTGCTACCTCACATCAACTACAAGAGAGTGTGGAGGCAGCAGTTTGGAGTAAATATCTCCAGAGAGTCACAACTGATCAGGTGAAACTCTCTTTTTCTGGATAGAGTTGGGCATAGACTTAACTGTTGTCAGGAAACAATGATATTAATTTTGTTCTTAACGAGTTTTCATCATTACTCTGGGCTAGTCCACTGCTTTCCAAAATCTTTAAGTGTTGTGCATGGGAGAGTGATGTTCCTGGGAATGATTTGAGGCAAACACTCCAATGAGATGCTAGACAGAAAATCTGGAGTCTCTTTTGTGAATCAGTTTATTTGGATACAGAAGGTATAAAACATGATAGATCTCTCAGTAGGAACCACCCAACATGTCCCATGTCCCTTGGAGATCATAGGGAAAGTCAAAGAGGATTACAAAGAGACAAAAATAAAATAATTTAAAAAAGAAAAAGGCCATGTTTTTGTCTCACTATTAAAAATAACTTTCATGCAACATAAAACAAAAGCGTATCTTGAATTCCATCATCAAAAAGAAAGACCTTACAAACTCACAGGGCCTGCCGAAACTGTGTCATTTAAACAGGCACAATGTCTCAGTAACACAGAGCAGGGGGCACGTGGGGCAAGAGATTTTGTGGCCTGCTGCCTTCACGCACGTGGAAAGCCCATCAGCGTTTGTGGAATCCAGGCTGTGTATGCAAAGGAATTAGATTGCTCTGCCTCAAGGCAGCAAAGGAAACCTTCCAAATGTGACCTTGGTGAAAAATAATTCTGCACTGAGCTCAGACCAGGCAGGCAGACTAACACGGCTGCAGTTCAGGAGGTGAGGGCTTTCTTCATCCATCTCACAAGTCTCATCCTAGCAAATACTTTCACTCTGAGCGTTAGACACTCACTTGAAATTTTTCATGCATTTGTTGACACCAGTGACAGCAGTGTCAGAGCCATCTGAAATGTGGTCTCACTAAGGCACAGCCCACAGGCAAAACTATTCAGAATGAACTGGTGGAACATACTGGTCAAGCAACAGGAGAGATTAACTACATCAGCAGCTCATATTTTGGGGAGGAGGGATGTTTGTGCATGTAGTAGTAACACCAAAACCGCGAAGAAAAAAAATTCATGGTCTGCATGCTCCAAGTGCTCAACACACAATATTCCGTCAGAAAGTTGTGGTCCAGAACGCATGCCACTAAGTTAGATACGTAAGTCATGGTTGTGCCCAGTATCAGGTGCTTAGCCCTGGTCATGTAAGGGAGATCTGACCAGAGCTCCAGCCCTTCCAAAATATGAACAGTGCAAAAAGACACCCTTCCAATAGACCCCTTCAGGTAGGCAAGGCAACACAGCTGGCTTCCAGCCTCTCTTCAGTGACCTCTAGGACTCGCACTTTTTTAAAAGCAATGTGCCAATGTGCAGGTCTCTGTACAATTTTGGAGGGAAAGCAGCCTCAGCCTGGGGGATCTGAAACACAACATGCTCAGAGGGCATCACAGGCACTGTGGACTGTCCAGCAGTGAGAGCTGACTTTATCCACCTCTTTTCTCCATTTTAGACAGAAAAGTGTTTGAGGAAGGCCTGTCTTTCTGCTCTGTGCTTGTATTGCAGGCAGTATGTGTGAATTCAGGTCCCTGAGCAGAGCTCCCAGGAGGGGAGCATTTGATGAATCAGTAGATATAAAATTGTCATCCTGGACATTACGGAAACATCGAGTTCATCCAGATCTGTTGAATGCTCTGAAATGTAAAGAAGGTTGGCACACAACCAAAGATGCAGATAGTCTTCTTTTAAAAAACGATGTTACCATTTGTCTTGTCTTCAAAGTAGTTTTGCTTGAAATGGGGAGGATCAGCAATGGATTCCACGCAATTTTGCTTGGGGCCAGCTCACAAAATAAAAAGGTGAATCATCACAAAGACGAGCAAGTCAGAATAAAGAAAAATCATTCTTGTGGTGAGTAGCTCCTCGCAGAATCAAAATTCATTTGGAAGCATCTTTGCATTGAGTTTTCAGGGCCTCATAGTGACAAATGAGACTACCACCAGCAGACCCAGGGCAGGAGTTTTATAAATGTTCGCTGTTCCCCCTGTTTATTGAAGCTTTGCTCATGCATCTAAATGACAGAACTAGAACTTGCTTGCCATTTTAGGACATTGCTGCCTGCATTTCAGAAAATTCTTCTACAGTGACCTTGATCAATCAGTTTGTCACTGCTCAGTGCTTTTATCTAATGATAAGTATTGCAGAGAAAATGTAGAGGTACTGAATCAGTGACAAAACCACCACTGCCTTGCAGTGACTTAGGCTTTTTTTCACACGGCTCTGATAAAATGACCAGGGAAACCTGGAAACCAGGGAAACCTGGAAACCAGTACTGGCAAACAAAAGTGCCTATGACTAATTCAGCGTGACCCAATATTTTGTATTCCTCTGTCAGCATGTTGCGCTGTTGCTACTTCGCCTGTGTCAATAGTCACTGGAAAACCCTCCCTTTCCAGTTTTCTTACCTGAAAAAATGTCTTGGCACATAATGAAATAATTGAATGGCACACGTACAGAACTTATTAAATGGATAGTAAATGCAATTGGGTGTTTTGAAAGAAATTCTGAATTTCAAATATTTTTAACTGTGGGGATTTTCTTGGGGTTTTTTTTCCCCTGGCATTACGAGTTAGGTGTTGTACAATTCACCACTTTTCATGATTCACTAAGCTTATATAATATCCATTTGCATAGCACTGTTTATTTGAATACCAGTTCCACGCCTGCAACAAAACCTGCAGATTTCAAAAATATTTGTTGTCAGACTTATTTTTTATCAAATTCATCTGATGTAAGTAGGACTGTATGAAGACCATGGCAGCCTAATAGAAATATTTATGAGAACTAGTGATCACAAAATAACAGCTTAAGGTGTGTCGAATTTTAATTTTGCCAAATCTTACAGTAGGTGAAGCTATATAGCTCAGCCTACTTCAAAATTTTTAATTCCAGCCACCTTCTTCACCAAAAGAAAAGTATGAAATGTGTTTTTTCTGCCTTCCCTACCAAAACAAAGGGAAAACGTTTTTCAAGCATTTCTTAATTAAAATAGTGCCTTTTATATTCTCAGTTAAATCATAGCATAGTCAATTATAGATTATAATATACAGTTCATAAACAAAAAATTTAGAATTCCTGCTGTATTTTTAAATCTCAAAACAAAATTAATAGTGAAACCACTGAAGGGTCTCTGTTGTAGCAGAAGTTGAGATGATGGACTTGAACATGCTTTTATTAGACATCTTCAGCCAGCTCCTCTGCCACCTTCAGAAGAGGCAGGGAAATGCAACCACCTTCTCACACCTCTCTAGTGCAGCTGTGGTCCACCAAGCAGATGATGGACGCCCCAAACAGAAAGCCAGTTCCTTCAGCTGGCACTGATAGACTTCTGCTAGTATATATGGTATATGAAACTTAAAGCCCAAACAATCACCCTCAGAGACATGTTTCTGAGTCTTGAGTGTGTATGTCCATCCAGCATTGATTCCCAGCCTTCAGGTACACCAGGTCATTTGAATAATCCTGGAGATCTCTACTTCTAAGCATCTTTTGCATCTTCCTGATACAGCTCTAAAACTGTGGAGAGAACTGGAAAAAGCCCCCTGCAGAATTTGGACAATTCTATCTAAATCAGGACCTCACGCAGCTTAGCCTCTGCTCCTTGGCAGGGAGCCCCTGTACACCACTTTACAAGGATGAATAGGCCATTTCTCCCAGTGCCTGTAAGAATCGTTGCTTGGGCAGAATTTGCTAAGAACTCTAAATTATGTCTGTAATGTCAAACTAAAAAGGAACAGGAAGCGTTCCTGACCTGAAGGTCAAGGATGAAGTTAACTTTGCTTTGAATTAGCCCTTACAGGAGATCAGTCCTGCAGAGAACCAGCTGGAGCAACCCAAACCAGGGAGTAAGTTAATAAACATGGATAATTAAGGGTCACTTCTTTACTTTGTTCTCAGTTGTTGTTGTGCTTTTATCAAGAAAATATGAAGAAAGGACAAGCATCTTACTCAAGTTAGTTTTGGGGCCAAGTTGTATTCCCATTCATTCAATTTGAATAAGCAAGCCAGAAGTACGTGTGGTTTTTTGCATTTGTAGGACCATCTTCAGAAGCATTTTGAGGCACTCACAAGATCAGGGCAAGACCCCAAGTGTGAGACTGGCAGAGTTTGCCGCCTTGCAGGTCCTGCCGGGGTCATGGTATGCAGGATGTCTTGAGACATCAGAGATGTAAAGGCTTGAGCAAATCCGTGGATTCTCACCAGCAGAAATTTACACAATACCAGGTTTAGGCAGAGAAGGAAAAGATCTGAATTGTGGATCTGAGTGCTTGTGTCCCCTCTGTGAATCTGTCCCTATGCTTTCACATTGCAAGTACTGTAGCCTTCTTCCCACTCTGCCTATTAAGATCCCTAATGATATTAAAGCCTATCATCACTTATTCATGAAAGCATCTCTTTAGCACATCCAAAGTGACTGATCCCAAAGGTTAGAGTTACAATGATAGAGAGGGATGTGTGTGTTTTCGCAGAAGCACTCTTTAAATGAGTTTTCTTTTGTAACTTTTTCAGCAAGCAAGGTCAGTTCTATTGGTTTTGTTCAGCTGTAACTCCTTAGCACTACGAAATTAGATTGTGTAATATATATACTTTGCCACCTGATCTCCAACCTGAGTATGCTACCTAGCTCCAGTGATTTTCTTTAATGAGGTGGAAATGTATATAACAGTTTTAAATATGCAGGCTAACATTTTTCTCCATCTATAATTATGCAAATCGTTATATAGTTGTCTCTGCATGACAGAAGTAATAACATCTTATAGAGACCCTGTTAAAACTCACTGAAATCATCTACACAGATGGATATGATTTTACAGAAGATACAACACAGACACATTAATTAGTTACAAACCACCACTACCATCTCCTAGCAAACTATGTGACATGGGCTGAAGCGTGTACTGTATAATGATATCATTTTGTTTTGTTTGCAGTAGATAACTGGAACACTCTCAAACAGTTAATAAGAGCAAATGTAACAAGAAAATTCACAAGCTGTTATTATTTTTCGAGATGTCGAAGTACCGTATATGTTTCACATATACTCTTTATTTTAAGACTAGTGGTACTGTATCCATCCTTTTGCATTTTCTGGGATGTTTACTTTTCTCCCCTCCTTTGCCTACTTCTTTTCAGTCATCAGCAGTGGTGGAGCTTGTCAATTGATTCCCGTTTTGCACCCATCCACAACACCTCAACTCATGGCTATTTATACAGTATTTAGGCACAGTCTTTCCTATTCAGGCACTGTGTGTGGCTGGGGATACTTATAGTTTCCAAGAGAAACACACTACAGACTACTGGAGCATCTCCCTTATGAGAAAAGGCTGAGGGAGCTGGGTCTCTTTAGTTTGGAGGAGACTGAGGGGTGACCTCATTAATGTTTATAAATATGTAAAGGGTGAGTGTCAGGAGGATGGAGCCAGGCTCTTCTCAGTGACAACCAATGATAGGACAAGGGCCAATGGGTGCAAACTGGAACACAAGAGGTTCCACTTAAATATGAGAAGAAACTTCTTCACAGTGAAGGTGCCAGAGCACTGGAACAGGCTGCCCAGGGAGGTTGTGGAGTCTCCTTCTCTGCAGACATTCAAAACCCGCCTGGACACCTTCCTGTGTAACCTCATCTGGGTGTTCCTGCTCTGGCAGGGGGATTGGACTGGATGATCTTTCGAGGTCCCTTCCAATCCATAACATTCTGTGATTCTGTGATACTAAGGGGATGCATTTTTGATACCTCTGTTTCTATCTGTGTGTTTTGAGGGTTCTTTAAGATATGCAGGAAGCATCATAAGCTCCTACACACATAGTAAATTCATTTTAAAATTAAAAAAGTCACAACTCTGTTTCAAAAAATCAAATTCATTTTATTTTAATGGCATTATTTTAGAGGAAATTGCATCGACATAAACATTTTTAAAAACACTGGCATTTAAAAAAAGACATTTGGAATTTTTACATAGGTCCCACGAGCCCTATTCAGAGCTCACATGAAGTGTGAGTTGGTACCTCACACCTCTTCTTCTAAACCTTGTTTCATTTTTTTTCTATGAGACAACTCATGATCCTTTACAGACTTTTGAAAAGTTGTAAAGCAAAGTTCCCTGGCATCGATGTGAAGGAAGAAAAGACCAGCAATAGCCTGTTCCTGGCAATGGAAGAAACAGCAACTTGGAAGGAGCGGGGACTCTTGCTGAAGACAGAAAAATAGCCACAGGAGAACCTGCCCCTTTTCATCATACCCTCGGTAATTACATGTCTTGCTTTAACCTTTTCAGACTTGTTGGTCACCTTTTCTCATTAGGGCAGAGCACACTCAGAAAGGTTTCTGGGGAAAAAAAAAGAACGTCTGGCCTATGGTTCAGACCTTCCTGTGGCTCCATGTCCGATCTGTGCACTCTGTCACCTGGGGAGGCCATAAAAAGGAGGCAGAGCTTCTTCATTAGGGCCTTCAACTCATTTCTGTTACGGCAAGATAAATTCACAGATTCTCCCTGTTTCTTGGACCGCTGACTCCCTGGCTCCTTTGCCCATCATGAAGTTGCACAAGCTTTATTCATTACCGTACAACGCTGCGCATTTTAGAGACAATTTTATTCCTCTACTTTTCCCCTTCTTCCCCTTTCATGTTCCATTTTCCTGCACGCACTTCCTCTAACCCATCCCTAGCCAGACTGGTGAACTCCAAGGGCACTTAATTTCACAGCTATCTCCAAAAGAAGAGCTATTTAAATGAATATGACATGCCTACCCATGCAACAAACATTCGCACAAGCACAAATACACATCCAGAGTGTAAATGCCCTCAAAATGCATGCAAATAATTTCCGCATTGACTAAATTTTACCTGCACAGTTTTCACAGCCGTTCAGCCAGCTCCAGGCTGTGAGGAAATCTGCACGCCTGGAAGGAGGGACGTGATCCTTGTACGCCCACCAGTTCAACAAGAAATATGATCATAGGATCGAGGTAGGACACTAATGTCTGGGAACAGGCTGTTTCTGAGGATGAGACACAAGAAATCTCTGGAAAAGGAGAGAGTCTGCACAGAGGGTGCTTGTCTTGCCCTCCATACTGCATAACAGAGACTGAATATACAACAGATGAGAATGAGAGTCTTGAACCTGAATTCCCTTCATCCCTAAATTAACCTGGCAACTGAATCAGTTTCTCTGATCTACTGAAAAAAAAAAAAAAGTTAACTATTTTTACAATTTTTAGGAGCTCTTTCACTGGGAAAACATGAAAGAAAAATGCATATGTCATATACCTATATAAAAAATGTGCAGATATTAATCTCCAAATTATCTAACAGCATCATTACCCAGTCACACAGATATGAAGCAAAAAACACGCACACATAAAAAATCATTGTGGAAAGAAAAGAGAGTTCTGTTCTGTTTCTAAGGCGCAAAACTTCATGGGACAGGAAAATCGCGTCTCACAAAGGCATATTAAAGCTGCCCTTTGTGGAGTAAAGAAAATCCCAGAGGTCAAGTAGAAGAGAATATGCCTCTAACTGCAAGAAAAAAACCACAAACTTAATGGAGATCTATTGGAGGACACCGGAGTCTGTTTCAGAAAGACAAAGTGTATAAAGAAAGAGCAGTCTTTATAATGAGAAACCTCTGCTCATTCTCCAAGTGTCACAGACTTTGCCATTGACGTGCTATTCCTCTGCCTTCTCCTGCTTATTCAGGTCAATTCCATTGTGTTGCTGTTCACAGCTTTAATAGCTATATGCTTTGGACATCATTAAAAGTGTGGTGTCTTGAGGCAGTAATAAGTCTCTGATCTATTTATTAATAACAGCAATCCATAAACAAATAAATTGCATTTTGCCTGGAGCCTCGCTGTGGCTTAAAAATGCATCTGAGGACTATTTCTTCTTCAAGTTTCTGATTGTGCCGAGTCTCATTAAGTTGCAGGAAAATATAACTTGCACATTGCAGTGGCTATTCAGTGGTTAATAGGTCCCCCACTGTTCATGAAAAGTCTTTCTGCAAGTGCCCTCTTCACTGCAAAACTTACATAGTTCCAAAGCTACTGATGCAGCCAGCTGGAGTAACAGGCTCCTGAAAAGTGACAGATTTAAAGGAAGAAATAGTGTGTGGTTTGCTAGAGGCAAGTTATTTTAATATAATGCAGCAATGTCAGCTCCCTGCGTTTAATCACCAGGCTCCTGATTTTCTCCTCAGCACTTGAATTTCACACGATTTAGGGATTTGGAGAGATGCTATTTTACATTCCCCCTCCCAGCTGTTGAGACTACCTGCCAGGTTCATGTTGGGAGCCATGTCTTTAAGTTTCCCAGTTATTTTAAACAAAAACTTAAATAACTGCATGTGTGAGAAACGGGCCTCAAAGAGCAGCTGATACAGGCTTTCCAGGACATTCGACTGCTCTGGCGTTTTTGGCATGGTTGAGACACATCAGATGTACATTCTTATATTTGCCTGTCCAAAAAATAATTTTAATTCTTTTATATATTTCTGTGATACCTCTCAAGGATGAACACATATATTTATCTAACAGCTGCTATGAGTAAAGGGACAGAGGAGTCCAAGGCTTCTGTTCTGGAGTTTCACAAGATTTATACTGCTAATCACTGGACTTTATCATGATCTGTTATGCAAGGTATAATATGAAAGTACCATGGCTTCCCCACCAGTGTATGCATGTACATCTCCGAATGAAGGGCACGTGTAAGGTCATGAAAAAATAAAATTATAAAATTCTCCTACATTTAGGTGATTAATCAGAAAGAAAACAAAGTGTGTTAAAACAAACAAACAAACAAAAAAAACCCCACCAAAACAAAAACACACACAAAACCAAACAAACAAAAAAAACCACTGAAAACAACCACTGTAACTTCCTCCTCCTCCTCCTCCTGCAGCCCTCAGAACTAATTCTGAGTGAGAGTATCTCACTTCACTGCTTTCTGTGTTGTTTTGTCTCAGACTCCAGCTACACCAGCTGAATAGACCTACAGACCCTAATTAGCATAGCATAAAACACTATAATACTTTAAAATCTCACATGAATATATATTCAAACCTCAAATTCATGACTTTGTGTGTTTGAGGCATACCAGTAAGCGGTTTAGTCAGGTCAGAACAGTGGTAGTCTGCATTTCTCGTCTGCAGACCCCTGGTGTCCATGGACCACTTCTCAGCAGGGACCAATCGTCCAGTATGACATGACCATTTATCTTGTTTTGATCAATCATGCTCCAAGACAGTGATATTTCTTATTTCCTTTAGGTTGATTCTCTCAGTTTTTTGAGATGTAGCACTTCCAGACAAGCTATGAAGTAATGTGATCTCTGCAAGCCCAACCTCCAGACTCCAATGTGTATTTTCTACCTGCCTCTCTGGTTTCAGGGGAGCCAGTCCTTTATTTCCATATCAATTCAGCACTGTCTTTAACTCGTTCTTACACTTCTCCTCGGAAGCATCTTCACAAAATCTTTATTCATTCTTCCACTCACCTAACTCATAAAGAAGTGAATTAGTCTGCTTGTTCCTGGTGTCTTACCTTTTCATTCAATATCGAAAGAGAAAAACAATGACCAAGGAGCCCTGCAAGTTACAAAGTCCACAGTGCCTGTCCTTAGACTTCTGCAGTACAGACCCATTAATCTGAGCCTGGCATTCTGGGCATTCTTAGCAGACAATTACAAGAAAACTTTGCTTACAGGACAAGATTAATCTGACCCATTTTTGCTATCAACTTTAAGATGAAGCACAGCTTGTGTTTCTTCCCATTGTTTTTAAAGGCCATGGAAGTTGACCAGCTCCAGTACCATCACGTACATTGTAGAAGTCTACAGTTGGGTAGACAAATCCCGAACCAGGTGATCCAAACATCCAGGATCAAATGTGGGGCTTGAAATTAAAGTACCATTCTAGGAGCACAATGAATCCACTAGCAGAGGAACAGGCAAGAATGGAAAGGTTGAACAAAGTGGATATGTGGGCATGTGATTCCCAGTCAGGGTGTGGGGCAGAGGATGTAAGGGCAGAAACAGCATGATTGGGAGAAATGAATGTGAGTGTTGGAGAGTGAGCAAACTCAGATTTGAAGCTGGAAATTCTCCTTTGTCCAGAAATTTAGAAGACTGGATGGCATTTTTTCCTGAGATTAAAAAAAAAAAAAA
>VWYH01011069.1:493559-596619 GCA_013399365.1 Pampusana beccarii
AAAAAAAAAAAAAAAAAAAAAAGAAAATCAAAAGCTGATACAAGAATAAAATAGACTGCAACAAAATACAATAAGAATGCAATAGAAGACTTTTATCTTAATGAATTCTTGTGGGTTTTGAAGTCTGACTTGCAAATTACTCTTTTTAATTTCTGAGGCTGGTAATACTGACATTTCTAATAGCAAACTCTCATTCAGTTCAAATAAAGAAATCTGTTGTTGGTAATTGCCGAGAAACAAGAAGCAAAAATAAAACTAAAGACGTACCAAAGAAAAATCCACATGCTGAGAAGGAAGCTATGCAAAACATTGCTTGGCTGTCACTGAACTCAGACTGCAAAATAATGATGAGAAAGGCCTAAACTCTCTCTGCTCCAGGCCCTGTGTGTTCCATCATATAACAGAGAAAGCTGTTCACATCTCAGCATGGGACTCAGCAAATTTGACACATGAGCTTGTAAGTTTATATCTTCAGTTCCAGCTCAGATGAAATATTCCCTTGCAGTGGTGCCCTAAAAATGGAGAAAGTACATAGATTACCATTTCCAGTCACCACAGATTTTTTAAGACACTTTAGGCTTGTACATCTGGTGCCAAATCCATTCTAAAGAACAGAATAGGAGGGAGATTGTAGACCACAGATGTGAGACTTACTGCTTTGCCCCTTATCTCCTCTCGTTTTTCTAAAACCTGACAAGGAAAATAATATTTTTCAATTCAGCCCTACATTCTGTCATCTTAGAACTAAGCTACCTGACTACTCTCTGTCCTGCTCCCGCATGAGAATAACAGCAATTAAATCTGAATATTATGGGTTAATATCTAGTCATCGTGTGAATGTGATTTTCAAATTATAATAATACTTGGTAGAACAGCAGCCTCCAAAAACTTTCATACTGTGAACCAGAAAAAGATGTTTAGTTATCAGACCCTAAACAATAAAGCACCATCAACCATTTTACAATGAGGGTGGCAAAACACTAGAATAGGTTGTCCAGAGAGGTGATCGATGTTCCATCCCTGGAGACATTCAAGGCCGGACTGGATGGGGCTCTGAGCAACCTGATCTAATTGAAGATGTCCCCACTCATTGCAGGGGGTTTGAACCAGATGACCTTTGGAGGTCCCTTCCGACTCAAACTGCTCAATGATTCTATAATTCTATGGCCTTAATGTCAATAATTCTTTTTTATTTATTACTTAATCTGACTCCTTTCCAGCCAAATGGGTTGACACAGAAAACGTCCATTCACTTATGCTACTGAAGGTTAATATCACACATGAGACTCACTTCTCCTGACTTCAGCTATCTAAAAGTTAGGCATCTAGTCTCAGATAGCTACCTGGGTTTCATCAGTTGAGGATCGGGAGGGTTCATCTAATTTGTATTCAATATTTATGTACTGCTCTCTTGAAGAATCTCTACTGCCTCAAAAGGGAACACGAGTGACTAGCTAAAATTAAACTAATCATAAGGTGGATGATGTTACCTGAGATTAATCCCTCTGTGCTTATGACAATTTGCCCCATAGCTATCAAATTCTCTCATACCCAGTTTCTTCTTTCAAACATAGTGCAGCACTGGGCATTTTAAAAGCAAGGCAAGGTTATGCAGTTGGTTATACTTTGCTAGTAGATAAGAAATTAGGTAACTTGGACTTCATCACAAGTCTCTAGCCGTAAGTATGCATGATGTTTCATTTATATCCTTTAATCATCTTATTCACAGCATTTACAGGAAGGATAGCCTCTAGTTCTCAGTCAGTTCTAGGGGCACACACTAGTTGGAGCTATGGTGTAAGTGGACACTGACGAGCATGAGACATCTTTTACTATTGATAAAATACAAAACAAGTCCCAAATCAAAGCTGATACTTCTTTAAAATGTTTCCTGATACTTGCCACACAGTTGGAAAAAATAGCCTAGTAGTTTTCTCTACTCACACCACACACACAAACAGATTGCTAGCCAGTTGGTTTGTTTGTAGATATCAAGGTCTTGATTTAGCTGCCTGAACATAGAAACTGGTGACATCTGAGATACTTTAGCATACCTACAGCATCCAGATGGAGCTGTAAGAAACAGGACTTGTCAGAGATCTTCTGTCACCAATATAGGAAGCTATTTGACACACAGAATACGCAATAACATATTAAATGGCACTAGACACCCACATTTCAGCAACTGAATTGATCATCAGGAGCTGGATTTTGTTCAAGATCTCCATACTTAAATGTAGGCATGTAAATGTAACAGGTGTCTGAGCTTCCATTAGAGGCAATGGAAAGTATTCAGTATCCAGTGGAGCCCAGAAAAATGGCTTCTTGCCGTGATGTAGAAGGCGGAGTTCAGTCACCCCTACCTTCAAATGGTATTCATGCCTTGCTGAGGTCATATCTACTATGAGAACACTTGTTCGGGTGCCTTCGTGTATATACAAATTTTCTCTAAGCCTCTGGAAAGCTTGAAATGTTTAGGGGGTCCAAAACCCTGCAGCCTGTGTAGACAACAGCAGTACGGCTGCAACAGCTAAAGTGAGTAGAGCATGAAAAGTTAATTTTCAAGCATGAACGTTTTAATGGAGTACAAGCAGGAGTGACTTTTACTTTAAAGATAGTGCAGTCCAGCTTCACCAGTCACAGGATGTTGAACCAGAGGTGTCCTGAATTATCCTGCGACGCTGTGCTTTCATGATATTGCCAAATTCCGAGCTCTTGGTTAGTTCTATGTCTATCAGTGGAACGGATCCTTTGAAGTTCATCTGCTTGTCAACACAGAGAGCAGACATAGAGAATTACAAAACCTTCCAAATATCAGACCATGTATTTAAAACTCTCTGTCAAGTCCATGACCAACTGCATTCATGTTCACCGTACTGCAGCTCAATGTGCAACCAGTAGACTGCCTCACCAAATGAACAATTGTGAGAAGTAATAACACATTTGAAGCTTCCACACGCTTCCAAGAGAAAGTTATTCAGCACAGTTGTCACTGTAATTTTGATGCATTAGGAAAAGTCATTGTTCAGTGGAGCTCAGACTGTTGCCTTCACCTATGGAGAACGATGGCTTACTGCCAATTTCTGGCTGCTGCCTGTTGAATGATACAGAAAGACTGGCTGACTCACAATCTTTCTTTTTGCCTTGCCTTTTCTTCCTTATTTAGCTAAATGGTTTCTTTAATTGCTCCTTTCATTGGAAAATAAAGATAAAAAGGAAACTAACAAAGGTTCTCTACATGGTTAACTTTGCAAGAAAGCACTGGGGCACATTCTTGGATTGCTTTAAATAAATTCATATATTCTGGCTGTGTTTTCAACTCAACTAGGCATGGATTAATGTTATTTTATTCATACACCGTAGTGTCTCCCTGGAATTCTGAAGCATTATTTAAATGTATATTGCTAAGTAGATGAGGTTTGTAAGTTTTCAGCTAAAGCTGTGCAATACACATTAATTATGCAATTACTGTCTTGGATCTGAATTTATATAGGCAATCAATTTACTTAGTTCTTTCTGCACCACTATTGACCAATACACCACAGAAGTACATTACATGTGCATGTAAAATATTATTATAGATATATTAAAGGTAGAGTTTGCAGTATTTACTATTCTGTTTTAACAACAAATTATAATATTAAAAATTATTTTATTCAACTTGAAAAATTTTGTTTAAAATTTTCTCTACTCTCTCAGCATCAAACAATACAGAAAATTCGATAAACAACAGGCTTAGAATAAAAATAGGGAAAACTGGGGTTTTTTGTAGTCCCAGGACAGACCTAGTTTTTTAACAAGAGTCATTAGGATGCTATTTTAATCCAAACTCATATCCAAGATACGGAGATTTCTCTAGCTTTCCTTCTCAAGCCACAACCCTTTAAATGTGCACAATCTCAGTGCTACAACAACTGTATACAAAGAGCTCAGTGACAGCCAGTGTTCCTCAACATGTTACAAAACCCAGCTCTCTGCCCTGTGTTCTGACACAGTGGCATTTCTTACTCTTGCTTTGTTCTGCGTGGACATGCTCGGACGTGTTCTCTCTTGAGTAACTCTACACGCAAGTCATGTCTCATATGTGCCTTTTATTCCTATGCTTTCAGCTAAGATCTATCTGTCAGGCAACCCAAGAACAGCACAGGATAAAGCTCTGGCCAGAAGCAAAAGGAAGGGATAAGAAAAACTCATCAGCCCTATCAAGACTGCAATACTTCCAAGCAGTCCTCTTCACCTGCTGACATCCAATACTGAGATGCCTTTGTCACTCAGGCTCTTCTAAGACAGAAGGCACCTGAGAAGGCATTTTAAAAACTGCAGTTCTAAAGGGAGACAGCTTGACTCAATCAACATCTTACTGTAGGTGCAAAGGTACCTTTTGAATTCAAGTCTAGCTCCATGTTTGGCCTGAACTCAAAAATCCACAATGTCTGGCCCTTTTGTATCTACTGATCTTTGGCATTTCTGTACCTGTTTGAGAATACATCCGAAAGGTGAAAAGCCACAGACATCAGAAAGAGGACAAAATACAGTGCAGAGAATGAATTGCAGATGAAGGATGTTTTGGTTTTTTTCGGACTATTCTGGGTAGTATGTGGTGTGAGGATTCAGAAAATGGGCTTTTCAAGACTCAAAAAGCTGCTTTGCTTCATGTGATTTACCTGTCAAGCACAGGGTGAAAGTTACCAGAGTTAAAGAAACTGAGAGATTCAGTGGTAACATCTAAAAATGAGAGAGTAATGCATATTGTCCTTACCTACATACCTACATAAAAGCTATGTCTAAACGGACATGCTTTTGAGAAACTGAAGCTGAGCTCTGTCTTGATGTAGGATCAAGCGTCACTAATATATATCCTATCACATGACAAGACTATCTGAATCACAAGAAACGTTTTGGGATCTGCAATTTGCTTTGGCTCTCTTTCTACTTTTCTTTAAAATAAAAAGATCCAAACAGATACGAGGTAAGCTCTGGGGAGGAGTGAGAACATGGCAGGAAAACCTGCAGCACCACCACGGGCCCTGGATTAATTTTCCGCTACACTGGCTTTTCACAAACCTTTTCACTTTCTGAGAGAAACAGAGCAGATTGTGAGAGTTGCAAGCACTTTTGTCTCTTTGTTTGCCCTGGTCTGCAAAGGTAGCTATGCAAAATTAAAAAAAAAAAAAGAAGGAAAAAAAGAGGTAATAACAATTCGCAAGCAGGGATTCCACTGACTGTATGTAGCTGTGTGCTGTGTAAGCTCTGTGTGTCAAGGCCAGTCATGTTGGTTTCCTAAATAGTCAGTGGTAGAAAACAGGCACTACTAGAGTGACTTCTCTTTTGCAATGTCTCATCTCACATAGGCATCTAAAACCGGTCAGACCACTTTCTCCTATGACTAGAAAGGGAGCCTATGGTGACTAGATCAAAATACAAATACAAAATACATCAACATGGGTATATCAACAGGAACGAGTAGAGATCTGGAAAATCTAGTACAGAAAATGTGGGAGGAGACTGTATTCAAAAGGGTGGAGAAGGTCACGGTGCATTGGTGGAATAGCATTTTTGCACAGACATGGCTACTGCGACTGAATTTCATGTGACTAAAACATGATCTGTAGATGAGTCAGTTTAGGACTAAAGTCCTGGGTGGTTTTGCTTCCACAGGAAAACTCCGGCAGAGGCTGGGATTCCAGCCACTACACCAGCCCACGTGTTCCTTGAGGGCCAGAGTCAGAATCATAGGGATATCTCAAGTTGGAAGGGACCCATAAGGATCAGGGAATCTAACTCCTTGTTTCTCACACAACTGCCTAAAATTAAGTCATATGACTATGAGCCCCCATAGGGGCATTGACCAGGCAGCTGGAATCTATGTTTTAGCTATTCTGTTGTGGCCAGATTTCTTCTTTTTTATTTTTCTTAAAAGTAGAAATGGAAAGGACAAGTAAGGATATCTGAAAACTAAAAACTTCCAGTGTGAATGGAAATGCTAGTATAGTTTTCTTCATATTAGGATAACAATCAGGGTCTGAATACCTAAGAATCATTAAAAACAAAGTCTCTGCTGGAGAAGACCTTTGTCTCCTATGCAGCACATGGCATAATGAGGCCCTTGCTCGCAGAGCCACACTTCCTACAACTAGATTACTTATAAAATCCATTGCTCCCTCAGGTAAGGAAAATTTTAAAGCTTTTCAAGTGGCAGAATTAGCAAAGCTATTTGGTAGTGTTTCTCCTCCTAGGAGACTTCTCTTCTCAGCTGTTGCCTCAGCCTGGCAACCCAGATGAAAGAACAGCCTAGGACAGAACAGATGAGGGACTCTGCAGGCAGGGGTAAAAAGATCATTTTCACACCGTTCACAAGAATTGGATCCCTCCGCTGCACAGGGAGCTAAAATTAGCCTTCTCTACAGGGATTTGACTTTTCAGCCATTTCTAACAGCTCACAGACTAGAATTGTGCTATACGGAGCTGCAAGAACCACCCCTACTGAAATTTTACTTGCATTGCTAAAGAAAGAAGTAGAAGGCTGTTAAGATGCTAGCTTTTCCTCTGCTTTTTTTTTTTTTCTTTTCCACTGGCACCTTGAAGAAGTTCCCTCACAGCAAGACAAAGCTTTGATTTGTCGCTCCCTCCCTGCGTCTCATTGTCCTGTCTCACCGACTCTACACGCAAGTGAGATTTCAAAAAATCATGAAGATTTGTTGGAGTAAGTTGTGATCGAACAGTCACGTTTCAGGTCTTGGCAAAGATGAACTGAATGCTCCATTCAAAAAGACATTTGCCCAGTCTTAAAAGAGCCTTAATGAGAAGTTCTACTAATCAACAGTTAACGAACATTATCATAAATATTTTTGACAAAATGGCATGCATGAAAGTTCATCTGTTCTAGCAGCAGAAGCAAAATCAGATTTAAACCTTAATTAAAATATGAAGAACAGGCTTGTCATGATCTTCAACACAGTGGAAGATTCCTTTTTGGAAAATCAAGCTCTCTCTTGCTGTCGCATTACACTATGTTGTTAATGAGCCCTTTCATTTTTCCATGCATAGCAATATATTTAGTCTTAGCTGCATATTTTAAATGATTGATGTTCCCCTAATTACATTTTATGATATATTGCACCATGCCACCTCTAATGAGTAGCAAACATGGCATTACCTCACTAGTACTCAACCACAGAAATCAATAACTGACATTTATTCAATGAACTGCAAATTGTGATTCACTAGCTTTTCTTTGTGTTGAGTAAATTCAAAGTGTAATTAATTTCCATGCATATCACAAATAGCAAATGCACGTATGGTCTAACTTTAAAAGTGAATTGCTCCTTCTCTGGCTAATTACAACACAGCAAAAACTCTCAGGCCATCATTCAAAGGGCTGAGAAAAATCAATGACTTGACAGAAGCCATCTCCTTAGACAGGTAGAGCACAGTCGTCACACTTTTGAGAATACCTCAGAGCCATTTCCTAAGACATGAGGTTGCTCATCTCTTGGTGAATGAATGTGGTATCATTCACAAACAATCTTACCTACATATATTTACATGTACACAAGAATGAGAAAGAAAATCCTTCTTATCTTTCCAACCAGGAAACGCATATCCTACTTTAAGAAATATATAACTGCCTTTTTCAAAAGGCAAACATTATTACGTGTCATACAGAACTTGTAACCAGAGAGCCAACTTGCTGTTATTCACAAGTGATGGCTTTGCTTGTAAGCAACATTAAGGTTGAAAACAACAGCTACTTGTTGTCCATTTCAAAACTCCTACCTGTGTCTTTAGTTATCTTGTGCTTTCTTTACTGAAACTGTCCACTCAAATCAGATGACAGTGCCAGGGGACTTCACAGCTAATGCTCTGACAGTACGTCAGTGCAGGAGCAGAGGTGTACAAACCAACCAAGCGTTAAAGCTGAAGGCTCTGAAATCCATAGCAAAAGATTGCAGGTCACTTTAGGATCAGTGCAGTCCTTTGCACTAAAGCAGAGCGTCACTACAGGGATAGCTGTATAGTTCAAGATCTAAACCTGCAGTCACCAGGAGCCTCTGTCCACCTCAGTAAACTGAAAATGTCTAGGATTGACCTCAGGCCCTGAGGCCAGCTGGTGCGAAGGGCCCTGCCTCCTCATGGTGGTCAGCTCTCTTGCTTTCCAAAAGAGGCTGGTCACATGCAATGTGCCTCTTGGAAATAGCCCTAGCCTATGTTGATTCCCAAACAGTGCCTGGGAATTGTGTGAGAGGCTACCAGGCCTGGGCCAAAACTCTATTAGGGACCAATCTGACGATACAGATGGTCAAGTGCCAAGCCCAGGAAAACACACTGTCACCACCTAATTCACCAGTAAAGATGTAGCAAATATTTTCCTCCTACAACTCAGCACAGATTTCAGGTTTTTTTCTAAACAGTTCAACTTCAAGGCATCTACCACAGACCTCTGAAGTCAGCTTCTGCAGCAGATACCATTTACTGTTCCACCCTTGGCAGGGGTCTGTGTGGACTACTTATGTCAGATTTATTGACATGATTAACACAGAGTAAAAAGTTGCAACGGAACATGCTATATTGGAACACATACATTTAGTTGTAAATTGCAACCCAGCTTCAGTCGTCAGCAACGACTGCCAGCGTTATCCTCACGTCCCAAAAGATGACCGCAGGCAGATGATGTCTGATGAGAACTAATCTGACCAGATCTAGCATCTTATTCACGCCTAAGCTCCAGGTGCTTAGTGAAAGAGTGCTCCTAAAGCACATGCCTATGTTCCCTGCATAGTCACCAGGGACTGGCAGAGAGCCTGCCTGGCTGACACAGCTATAGAAAATTAAGCAGGCAAGATCTTTCCCTAAAGCCTCTCAAAAACAGCTGCCTCCTTCCATGAGGTAAAGAACTGAGGACACCTGATTTTTGATGCAACCGAAGTGTACGCATTAATTCAGTATCTCAGACAGAGATTCCCTTCTGTCCAAAAGAGACATTGAATTTGCACCTGTGCTGGTTGTCAAGCTTGATTCTTCACCACCTAGTTCCATGCAAAGCAAGAATAAAGACAACAAAAATTACACTGAGTCAAAGAGTTCTTTCTAAATAGAAAAAAAAATAGTTTATACAAGTCTGATTTTAATATTTATTTTAATGGTCACTTGCAACAAGTAATAAGAATCTGCTGGTTTATTTTCTAATTAAACAAAGGAATCTCATTTATATAATGAATTGGCCACTACATCAAGTTAACTGTTTTGAAGGATGCTTCAGCCCTAGGCCTGTATCTGCAGTTAGATCAGTATTTTCCTTCTCAGCCCATAGAGAACGGAGTTAGTTTTATCTCCAAGAAAGATACACTTGGTTCCTGTTAGCAATTTTGGGGAGAAAAAGAATCGAGAAAGACAGGTGGAGAGGTTGAGTTAATGGTGAAGTAGAGTTATCACCATGATTTTAAACTAATTGGTTTGTGTTTCTTTTCAACCTTGCCTCCATTTTTTAGTTTGTTTTATAAGTGTCTCAAAGACAAGTATGCCTCAGGGTTGGTTCTAGAATAATTGCTAGAACTCAGCTCTAGATCTCAGAAATGACAGAAGCCCAGTCATCTCAGACATATTTCCAGACTGTCATCAGATTGTCCAGCAATATTTAAGAGAGATGGACAAAAGAACAAAACTTACAAACCACTACTTACACTCCTGATATTTTTAGAGAAGTCTCTTCTATGACAGTTTTGACACACTAATTAAGCCACAGTAAAACCTCTTCCTGGCCTCCTTAAACCTGGTTGAGCTGTGATAGTAAAAGAAACTACTGAAATGTGTTTCCAAAGAAACTTCAGTTTCTATAAAATATAAAACTAATGTGAAGGTGTGGAGTTAATTTAACCTGCCCTGGGCAAATGTAAGTCTCTATCAGCCTTGAATGGTTAATCCATAGACAAGCCTGCTAATGAGTCTGCTATTCTATTGAGGTTAATGAGCCCTTGAGCATCTGGTGAAGGCACAGACACTTAGCAATTAGTGTTTTTTATTCAAACTAGCTGACAGGCTCAGCAGCAGCTGATTCCCCGCTTTTATTATGTTGTCACCATAGTACCTAGCATGCCAACTCTAAGCCTGCATGCACTGGTTATGTTGGTTAAGAATGGATTCCTTCAGCTTTATGCTGAGCCAAATGATATGGGCTTTATGGAAAGGATTTGAACCAAAAATTCTCCTTTAAGGTCTTCATGGCTCGTATGCATTGTCAACAAACCTCAGAAATGAATTCTTCAACAGAGATCAATCCAATTTAGTTCAAAGGTCAAACAGGACAGCTAGCATATCAATACAATAGGCAGTGGAAAACCAGTATCCCCATTAGCGATACCAAGATATACAAACACATGCATACAGGAGCAGGATTCCGTCCCAGCATACATTGCTCACAGGATGTGTTGGCTCCTAGAACGCAAAGTATGTATGGGAAATTTTAAATTGCCTTTGTGCCGCTGGAGGAAGCTGTGCCTGAAAAGTAATTCATTTGTAAGGAAAGGGTGCGGGAGGAGGAGAAAAGTAAAGAAATGTTATTATTCCCTCTTTAATGGAAAAAGAAAACGAGCTACAGAGGAGGTAACCACACCATCCATTTTCAGCTACTCTCGTATCTAACTTGCATGCCCTGAATTGTCCCCTGGAGGATTCTACTTCTTGTCATTGGCTGTACATAGAAATTGCCAGCCTTACTTATTACCTTTGGTCTCTAAATTGCAGCTGAGATAAATCACCACAGCACCCTAAAGTAAATGTTGTATGTACTCTTCAAACAAGCCAAGGGTTCTATTCCAGAGTGACAGCTGCTTCCCATGGGATGACTGTAGTGCCTCGCAATCCTACTTATTCATCCCACCCTCCTCTTAATGTATGAATGTCTCAGCTGGGACATTGCAACTGCAAATGAGGCAGCAACTGAACTGTCATACTTCACAGGTTTGCTCAGGTAAACTGGCTACCCTTAATAAACTAGGCTGACAACTGTGACAATCAAATCTTATTTAATATTGATATTGTGATAGAACACATATATCAACCAAGCCATGTTACCCTTGCCTTGGTCCCTGTTGTACCATACAGGTTGCTAACATTCACATAATCTATCAAAGGGTGTTCATACATACACAGTTGGAAGAAGGCTGAAAACACTAAAAAAATAGCCCATTTAACAGCAACCTAATTTTCACAGTGACTTAGAAAATTTAGTGGATGACATGGACCAAACTTATGATTATAGACTAAGATTCAAGTATGTATATATTTTCCCTGAGAAATAGATTTCAAATTGCCTTGCAGTTTTGGGGGGAAGTTTTGATTAGGAGCTGAATTTCAGAATTTCTGAAACTTTATGTCACCCTGCTAAGCACATCTGAAGTTAAGAGACAGAATTTAACTCCATGGTTTTAATTCAAGAATCTTCCCAATTTAAAAAAAAGAAGCAAAACTGAAGTGCCTGTTTTAAGTAAGTACACATAATGTAACTAAAAGCTAAAAAAGAATATCATTTAGAAGAACATGCAGGCAAAATGTAGCTACCTCCTGCAGTGCTTTAAGCTATCCAAGTACTACATAAAAAGCATCCTAACTCATCCACTAAAATAACTTACTGGTCCCAGATCATTACCATTTACATCATACTTGGGACATTTTTCTCCTTTTTTGGTGTTGGGAAGTGCTTGAATTATGTCTTTCTGCTGTGAAAAGCAATTCCTTAGAAAATGATCCAGGAAACTACCAGAAGAAAGTGTGCGTTTTCACAAAGAATTTTTTTTTTGCTCTGTTCCTCCGTTATTTACCTCAACTGTAGAGACCTCCAAGCCTGTCTTCAAATTATTTTCACCTGGGTCAGTTTTGGCCAAAACCAGTAGTTTGTTGCCTTGTAGCCAATTTTAATTAATCTTTAACTAAAATCTCTATTAAATAGCTCTCAAATTTTGCTTTGGAAATTGAGTTAACCTTATCTGAAATGACTACAAACAGGTGCTGTTCACTGAACAGTGCTATTCAGTAATAGGCAAACCATTGCTGCATTATCAACACTGTTTTATCCACGAGTCAAAAACACAGCACCATAGGGGCTGCTGTGAAGAATGTTAACTCCATCCCAACCAGACCTAATAAAATCAATATAAGAAATACTGACAAGTTTTATCTGTGTGTATACAGAGACACATGTGCATAAATATGTCTGTGTAAAATAGTTTCCTAAATAACCTACATTCCTTATCCACCCAGTGAAGCTATTTTTATTATTTTCTTAGTGTCCTAATGCAGGAGCCTTTACTCATACAGTAGCACAGAACTCACTCAGCAATGTGGGCATAAAGTCTACCTGCAGTGTTTCAGATGCAGACCTGAGGCCAATTTGATTCTATTTTTAAAAAGCAAAAAAAAAATATAGATAGGCCATCTCGTAGATCAGACTGTAGGTACTTCAGGACATGTTTGACTGTAGATGTTTGACTCTAGATGTACTCTTAGATCTTTTTATTTACTTATGTAATCAATTCAGTACAAAGACATGGCTTGGGTTCATTTACTTTTTAATTCCTAGCAGCACTAATTACATGCTTTTGCATGGTTTTCGCTTAGATTCATTGACAAAGTACAGAGGATGATTTTTAAAAGATGATTTGTCTAGACAGTGATTATTCTTGCCATATTTTAAAGTAACATTTGATCTTGCTGGGATTTTATTTACACATCTCAGTCGGCAACACTTTCTCATAAAGACTGACAAAAGTACCCAGTACATTTTTATGGTGCTCCGTGATAGCTTTTCATTGCCCTTTCAGAATGGTGTTCCTATTTCAAAAGCACTTAGGAGTAAAGTGTTCTATGAAGGTTGATTTAATCCTCTGTGCTGTCTTGACAGCCCAGTTCCTGGGTTGGTCCGCCCGTGATTTAGAAAACTTTCTGCAGTCTTTTGGGTTTAGGAATATGCACTAGATAATAACATTCTTTCAGCTTTGGCTGCCGGCGATGAAAATTAGACTTTCTAAATTGAGGTATGTGCTGATAAACTGGCATTGTAGAATATGCGATCATATAATCATTTTCATAATGCAGTGGAAATGTTTTCCTTGTTTTAAGCTGTTGGGCATAAGAACTGTGATAGCTCTCTGCATCCTTATGTGTCTTTTCCTCTGCAGAAGATACAGTACCTGGAAAGAAAGCAGTATTGTCAAGTCCTTCCAATTAATATGATGAATTTTTCTAGAATTCAACAATCTAGTATGTTTTACTAAATCACAAATATTATATTCTCATAGCAATGGCTGATTTTTAGCAACCTGATGCTTGGATCAGTGATATTACACTTACAATAGGAAGTTCTTAGGTGTTCTTACTCTACAAAAAAAAGCAATTTATTATATTTACAATACATATGTCTACATTTCTTTGTGTTGATTTTGCAGGGGATATCTCCTAAAATTATGCTGGGATCCTAGACTTGTACTAGGATGCTACAAGCACTTCTATGAAGGGAGCTGTAATAAACATAAACCCGTGTAATACATACGATTCAACAAGCAGCAGTTCGATTTTTCATAGATCTAATTTCTTTTTTTACAGTGCACGCACATATGACATGCACTTTGCAACATACATGGACAGACATAGGCCAAACATCTCAGGAGTATTTGACAATTTTAATGTCTGCATTTTCTGCTGCTCACCTTCAATAAACCTTTACAAAGCAATGCTCAGCACTTGCTCACTCTCAAGCTCCTCTGCAGTGTGCATAACTGAGCATCCAAAAATGAAGCACTCAGAAGCCAGTCAGTTTGGGGTTTGACAGTGTTTAACATGGAACTGAGGCTTCTTTGTGATTTCATGCCTTAGGAACATCACTGAGATGTTTCACCGGTGTCAGGGACACAGGCAGCTAGGGGGTCAGGCACCTCGCTTTTCAATCTATTCCTGCCTTTCTTCATTCAGGGGCTTTGGAAAGGAGAACGATAAGGTTTGTTTCAGTTCGTTGCCTCCATTTATGTCTTGCACTCCAAAATTGAGATGTTAAGTTTTATACTTTCCAACCTGGTTTTCCATCATCTCTGAAGGTGGCTTCTTTAGCCTTTCTCCCCTGATATCAGAATGACTGTCATTAAATTCATTGTCTCTTCTTCCACTGTCCTTCACACCCAATTGATCTGGAGCTGAATGAGCACTAAAAACAAAAGGAAACCATTAAACTTTTTTTTTTTTCCAGGCACCACAGGAGCAGAAAGTACAATATTTTCAAGTGTTAATTTTAAGAAATAGATATATTTACCTTAAATTGGAAGTAGACTTTTCCTCCAGTTGAAGAGATGAAGGATGAAACAACAACTTGAATCTCCTAGAGGAGATAAATAGCTTTGCTTATTCCTTTGCATAGCTTTAAATATCAAAGTGGCACAAACAAGTTTCAGATTTTAAAAAGGCTGAAGTGCAAGAATTAAAGTTCAAGAAGTAAACATAAACATGGCACAAACCTCTGCATAATATGTAGCTGCAGTATAATTTGCATAGTTGCAGGATGAACAAGTCTATTTTCCTCAGTTTATGGGTAGAGAAGCTGAAACACAGAGGAATCAGTAATTTGGGCTCTCCGTAGCCTCAGTTTCGAGGTCACCACCAAATTCACCCTGTTTAACCTTCTCTTTAGAAAGTGGCAAAAAATAAGGTCCATGGACAGAGAACACAAAAACTGCAGGGAAGCTTTAGCCTACTCTGATTTCAGAGAGGACTCTCCTGCTTGTACTGAAACACAAATAACCAATGACCAATGGAACTGAGGAGATCGGTCACAGGTAGACAGTGGCAGAAACTTAGTTTTATGAAGTGGTGACAAAAGGAGTCATGCAGCCCCTTGTGTTTGTCTGGCTGTTTCTGAGTCAGCCTGATTTTATGCACTGGTGCACCTACTGGGAAGCCGTTGCTTTGCTGCACTTGTCAGTCTCTGGTCCTAGCAACAGTGGCAAAATTATCTTTGAACAAATCCTTTTTATAGGAATCATGAATATTTCTTTATCCTATAAGCTCTATACAGAAAATCTCCCATCTGTGAATGATTTGATTTTCCAATATGTCATTTTTTACTTTATAGAGGCAGGAGAGTTCTTTTAGCCCACCAGGGCTGACAGTTACTGTAGCATTTCAAGATATGCTTTTGACAACGATGTTTTAGCAATTAGGGGCCAACAGTGCATGACTTAACTCTTGGTCTTACTTTTTCATAATCAAGCCTGAGGTAGCAAAGTTTTCTGTTAGCTCTTTTGTGACTTTCTTTGATTTTCTCTAGGATCAGACTTGCTCTGGGCATCGTGCCCCCACAGGCTGATTCCCATGGTCATCCCTTCGGTTTTTTGCATGTGCTGTGACCAACCATCTCCAAACAAAGCAGCGTATGCCAACGAAGGACATCTGGAATTTAAAGTAAGACATTTTCTGAGGGAAGTTCGAAGCTGCACCCATGAAGTGACAGGCAAGCTAGAGCAGATGCTGTAGATGCGTCCCCTGGGGCATCAGGCATGGACCTGACGTGGGTCACACACCCTGCAGCCTGCTTTAGTCTCGGGGGTGGATCTCCCCGTCAGAGTCCTGAAGAAGACAGACCTGCTGCCCCTTCGTGTCTGGTGGTCCGGGGTGCCACCAAGACGCCCCAGCCTGCTGTAAGACGCACGCACGCACACAAACGACTCACCGTCCCTATTTTTTTCCTTTGAGGACGAACCCGCTCCCGGAGGTGTCTCTAATTCCCCGCTTGAACTACAGAGGGAGCCCGGGGCTCTGCTTTGGAGCCGGCGATGGGGCTGGGCTGGGCTGGGCTGGGCTGGGCTGGGCGCTGCTGCCCGGGGCGGGCGGGAGGCGCAGGGGCACCTGCCCGGCAGCCACCGGCGGCTAAAAACCCAGCCTAGGGACCACCTAAGGCTTCCTAACTCTCCTCTCCGTGAAAAGAGAAGAGGACGAGACCCCCGGGCAGACTCTGCCAGGAGGAGGAGGGAGCCGTGAATATGCGGAGTTGTACACCGCAGGTTCAGTTGCCTCCTCGAGTCTTCCCCAAGTCTCACTCCGCACATTTCATATTCGCTAGGTCTAATCATGAAACCGTCATTAGCATGTTTTGCGAACAAATGAAACCGCAGGGAGGCTGCTTCAAGCTCCCTGAATGCAATGCAGCGAGCGGTGAGGAGGCTGGTTTTAATGGGAGCATAAACTTCTGCGAGACCTTGAAAACTTCTGCTCTTTTGCTCCTTTGTTTTCCCTATGAGGTAAACAATCTCTGTTTGATTTTTTTTTTTTTCCCTGGTGCAGATTCCTGTAAAACCTGAAAACGATTTGCATTTCTCAGCTGTCTGCACATTTTGTAGATTTTATGGCTGTGTGCTGTCATGTGCAATAGCTTCAAGATTTAAACACCAGGAGCTGAAACCATTAAGAAAGAACTGATATATTTGAGAAATAAATCTGAAGGGCAGAGTTTGTGGGGTTTTGTTTTAATTTTATATTCATTCCTTGAAACAGAACCAGGGTTAATAATCTAAACCAAAAGCATACAAATAGGGTATGTTTCAATGTCATGTTACCTCATATTCTTATTAAAATCTTCTATATTATATTCTTTTGTAATTAGGACCAGAGGGTTCAGCCTGCTAAAAAGAAAGATATCAGTAAAAATACTCTTCTCTTTAATAAAGCATATTCCAATGAGATAACTCAGGTTCACACAGAGCTAAATATGCAATATAATCAGTACCCTCATGGCAGGTTAAAAAATACTTGAGATTACTAAAGCACAGCACAGTAGGAACAAATCACCTTCATCAATTCAAAGCCACCTTTTCTTTAACTTGGTGGAAATTAGGGAAGAATCAGAATTAATTGATATCTGGACTAGATACAGAAGATGATTTCTTGAATTACATCACCTTCATCTTATCTCTAATCTTTTAAGCCTTTTTTACCCAAAGCGCCTTTTCAGACACATGCTAAACCGGCAGCATTATAAGGCTGCAGCAGGACAATATTTGGTATTCTAATGATTTATAACCAAATACTTTACTTATTAGCAAAGGCTAATACTGGATCCATCAGTTTGGACACAAGTAAATTAGCCATTAACTTTCTGACACCGAGCATAAAACAACCAGTTAGGTCTGGCCATCTAAGTAATTAATTTAGGTTCTCTTTGTGGACACTATGGGGATTATAAGGTGAGCTAAAACTACTCATGTATCTCAGTTGACTAATTTATATTAAATGCCTATTATTTAGAACTAGTGAAGCTAGGGAAAATTAACTCTCCATCATTATAACATAGATATAGTAGGAGCCAGTTCCACACAGGTACCTCTGTATCTACTCATACTGGTTCCAGTGCGAGACGCCTCAAGGTCTAGGCCTAGGCACCTCCTACAGAACGCTTTTCATCCTTAGATCACAAACTATTTAACAGAGGAAAGCAAGGACTTTATTCCTAATTTATGTATGGGGAAACTGAGGTACATTTAGAAATTAGGCTGTAAAATCCCATGAAGAGGAATTGACTTATCACTCTCCTTTCCATGACAGCAACCAAAGGGTATCCAGGGGAACTGGCATATGAGAGGTCCAAAACAGACCAAGTGGGACACTGCCGGGGCAGAGCCAGGGCTGCTTCACGGGAGAAGAAAAGCTGGGAGTAGAGGGTGGCAGCAAGGCAGGCAGGCAAGGACAGTGCCCTCACTGACAGGGACACAGTCCCTTGATAGCCAAGCAGAGCAGGCCTGGGGACCAATGGTCATCCAAGAGCCTAGTGACTACCAGACAGATTTGTAGTGACGAAGCAGGTCTGAGGGAAGTCAAAGCAGGAAGCCAGGGCTGGGGAAGAAGTTCTGGTGATGCACTTAAGGCCCTGACAAATATTTCTTTGTACCGTACGTAGATGAACTGAGGAACCCCCTGTCACACGATAGTACAGATGCTGAAATTTTAGCAATCTTTGAAGACTGACAGCCAAAATCCATGGAAGAAAAAACTACCAGGAGCTGCTAAACACAATACTCCCATCTTCAGTGGAAGAAGTCCTGGCACTTTAACTTGGTGGAGCTTGAATGAATTTATTCAGGAATATCAGTTACGCACTTATCCCAATCTTAAAATCTTCCCTAGGTTCCTCATTCATGATTCATGGTCCACTGCACTTGATTCCTTAGCTTGTCTTAAAAAGAGATGTTTCAGAAACACTGTGCTGGTTTTGGCTGGGATAGAGTTAGTTTTCTTCATAGGAGCTAAAATGGGGCTGTGGTTTTGATTTGTTCTGGAAACAGTGTTGATGATACAGAGATGTTTTAGCTATAGCTGAGCAGTGTTTATGGAAAGTCAAGGCCTTTTTTGTTCCTCACACCACCCCACCAGTGAGTAGGCTGGGGGTGCCCAAGAAGTTGGGAGGAAACATCTCCGGGACAGCTGACCCCAAATGATCGAAGGGATGTGCCATACCATATGACATCATGCTCAGTATATAAAACTGGGGAAATAAGAAGGGAGAAATATCCAGAATTATGGTTGTTTGTCTTCCTAAGCAACCATTACCATGACGGAGCCCTGCTTTTTTGGAGATGGCTGAACACCTGCCTGCTGATGGGAGGTAGTGAATGAATTCCTTGTTTTGCTTTGCTTGTGCGTCTGGGTTTTGCTATACTTATTAAACCATCTATCTCAACCCATGAGTTTTCTCACTTTTACTCTTTTGATTTTCTCCCCCATCCCACTGGGGATAAGTGAGTGAGCAGTTATGTGAGGCTTAGTTGCCAGTTGGGGTTAAACCACAACAAATACCTTGTCTGCAACTGGACTTCATTTTTTTTTTTTGTTTGCAGCATTTCATGTACTGTGCCAGGAATTAGTAATAAGGATGTCATGGTAAATTTATCACCAATTAAGTGCTCAGGTACTTCATATGGCTTACTTCAGCCCATATGAATATTTATGTGATAGCATCTCCACTATAGTAGCATAGAGGGTGCTTCTGCTTTGTTTTGGGTTTTTTTGAGGGCAGAGGTGTTTTCAGGGGAAGTGTCATGTTTAAGGCTGTTCTTTGTGCCTGGGGTGACAGCAATTGCATAGCCAAACTACAATGTTGATGTATCTACAGAAAGTGTATGTATCTCCTTTTTTTACCTAATTAAACAAAATCTTTCGATAAAAAGTTGCAACGGACTCATGATCTAGTTGGCTCATCTGTCCGTGCTCACAGGGTTTTGGTCTCAATACACTGGGCAGTAAGGGAATGTGAAAGAAGGACTTCAATTCTGTTTCCTCAGTGCCAATTGCTCCACTGTTTCTCTGGTGGTTCCATATTCTTCTGGATTTTTGTCATCTAGCAAGTGTAATCAGGTTGGGGTTTTATTTCGTAGTGTCACTATCAAAGGAGATTCTGTGTTTGTAAACAGAGAGATTGTAGAGATTGTAAATGGGTATTCTGTTCCAGTTCTGCCCTTCCTCCCCAACTCATCCGAAAAAAAGGTCAAAGATGTCTTTGTCAAGAGAGACATTGTTAACAGAAATATCACTGATATAAGTTCTTTATGTATTGTTTCTTTCTGAAATCAGAGGAAGAAGAGCTGTTAAAAGATACACCAGGTACTTTTATCCATTTTACTGCCAAGGCAAGTTTATTTCTACAACATATTTGGTAGTGCAGTGGTGCTCAAATGACAGTGCTTAGAGCTGCTTCTGTCACAACCATTGAGCATCAGTCACTCTTTGAGCAGTGACACCTTCTGCTCCTTACAGCCCAGAACAAGGTTCTTCCAGGGTTCCCAGTGGCTATTTCAGCCAACTAAATTAAGAATAACAAGTGTTTCTCTGCAACCAGCACAGCTGCTACTTGTCTTTTGTTGCTGATATTTTTTTCCGTTTTGGTATAGCTCCAGCCAGGATCAAAACTGGGGATTAAGACATATTGTGCAAGACCAGACTTCGGAAAGACCCCGAAAGATTACATCTAAGAGTACTGCAGGCCTCAGAGGGAAATATATTAACAAAATCCTTCACCTTGCAAGTGAGAAGATACAACATGGAACAACAAACTGCTTAAGTGCTCCCCCAAAATTACTTCCGGATGTAGCAATGGCAGTACGAATTTTTAAGAATAATACCTGGAGGAGATGCAAGTTTCATCAATAAACATATTAAGTAAGTCACACTCAAAAGAAGCTAGCATTGGTTGCCAGTGTGTCTTTGAATGCTTGCTGGTTTATTTTAAAATGTTTGTGAGTCCTGAACTTCACATTATTCTTGTTTCTCATTATCAGTTAATTGCCATCATTAATCATTGTTTTCTTGATTAAAAAGTAACAGTCAGTTCAATACCATGTGGTATGGATGACTAATCACAACTCAGGAGTAATAAAGAGTTGAAATAAGTGTTCATGAAGAAGTTGTCATCTGTAATTTGTCCTCATAAACTAGTTGGCAAATACTTATGCACAATGAATACTTCCATACAAATTAAGATGAGCTTGAAAATGATTTATAAACAGGGAAAAATAGTTGAATTCATCTCATATTTCATTTGTAATAAATAATTTGGACAAATACAGTTATCAGAGAGGGGGAGCAGAAGACATTTATGTAAAGTGAGCATTTACAATGCAAATTAGTTGAAAATCACTTTTTCTTTATGCTATCAAAATTTTAAAGTGCCAGGTGCTGATGTAATTTACCTAGTAAGACTTTTCCATAATCCTAATAGCATTCCCTCTTCAGAAATTTTTGTCAGAATTTTCTCTTTCTTAATTATTTCATTTCTGCTTATACCACTCCGTCTTTCTCATAGTCATGGGGTGGTAGATGGACCCCTTCATGCAGACTGTCCTGCCTATTGCTTCAGTATGCTTGGTTCCACCAGTATTAAATACATTTTGAGTAGGATTCACTCATCTATATTAAGCTATCATCTGTGGCAATTTGAGATGCTGTAAGATCACATCAGCCTCTCGGTTGCCTTCAAGGGGCTGAATGTGATTTTAGGACTGTATAAATGTAACTACTCCTTAGGGCTTCTCAAGTGGTAGTAGACACCTGCATGGGGGTAATTGGTCAGAAAAAGAGATCTTCATTGCATGTAATGAATCTCAGGCAACCTCACCTGCTTGTGCAAGGCATCCTTACAAGCCCAATCTGGAGAAATACCCAGCCCCTAGAATTAGGTGACATGAAACTCACCCAGAGACATTGCTGTCTCCATGCCACAGTCTTGGTTTTCTACATGCAACCTAAAAAAGCATTCCGTCTTTGTATTTTCAAGTATTTTCAAAATTATCTATCTCCTTGCATTCGTTCACACCTAAATTAGACATCTACATTCAGTGACTACCTGTTTTTTATTTATCCCCAAACAAATCACTATTTCATTTCATCTTTTTCTTGATGATGTGCCTGTACTCTCAGAGTCTTTTTTTTTCCTCTATCCGCATGCAACCTGTGCACACTTTCCTTCCCATGCTGGCAACACGAGGTACTGTGGAAACAAGCTGTTTATGTTGTCTCTTAGAAAACTAATTAAGCTATTAAATAAGAGCATAGGATGATAGGATGAGCTGGATGATACATGGTGCATATCTCTGAATCTTCCAAAAGCTTCCACAATCTAACTGCGCAAAACGAAATACTTTCGCTTGTATGAATCCACAGAATAGCCAAAGGTCTACAGCAAGCCCAGAACCCAGCTGAGTATTTTGATTTTGTGATAGAGACTGATCTAATCCAGCTAACTCAGATGCCTCGCCCTTGTACTCACATTTCAATTGCCAGGTAAAGCAGTTTTTCTATGGGAATTTTCAGTGTTCCCCGGAGAGAGGGAGGGTGCCAGTTAAGACCTCTTGAGGAAACCCGCTTTTCCAGAAACAGACAGCTCAGTTGGCTGGAATTGTTCTGCCCCTGAAACCTCCAGGGTAATCCACCTCTGCCCTTGGAGTACACAGCACTCTTTAGAAACATCCTGCGGCACAGCTAAAATAATCACCTAAAGATTCTGTGTGAATCAGTGCCTGAATCAGGCAAACTGTGGCCCACATTTCAGCTGCATCCAACAAAACTTACTCTTGTACAGAGAGGTCTGTTACCATCTAGGTAGCTGGTGATATATTTCTCTTAATGCCTTGGTTTCATTATTTTTGCCATGGAAGCAACAGTTAGATTCTGCCAGCTGCAGTTACCAGATCTGTGGATTTTTTTCTTATTGAGCATGAGTACTTTTGCTTTCACATGTTTACTGTCAAAAAAGTGAAAAAAAGTGAAGTAACATCTTGAAATTCAGTTATTTAAATAAGCATCCTTGCTCTGACATATTCTGTTCTATAAAGCTCAAATTATTATCACAAAAAATGATTTTACAGTATGGGCTTTATGAGAGGAAAAGTATGCAAGTGCGTATGGGCACAAGTGAGACTGTGTGAGCCTGTGTGTATAATTTGTCTAGTTACAGATATCCCATGCAAAGCTACCCCTAGCAAAGAGATTAGTAAGACAATTCGAAGTGTAAATCGAGAGATACAAGTAGAGAGAAACCATCTTGCCTTCTTTGAAAAGCTGCTACAGATGATCTTTTTGTTGGCCTACAAATTACTCAAGTGTCTCTAAGGGGATGAGATATTTCATCTTTTACTATTAGCTATTATTGTTACATGCCTGAAGTGATGGAGTAGTGTGCTTCTATTTCAATTACTCAGGCTTCTTTACTGGATACGGATTGAGCTGATTTTACTCTATAAGAACAAATACTGTTATTACACTTAATGATTAAAATCCTGCTTGCACTCAGCTGAAATATAAATCAGTAGCTTGGAAGAACAGGCTTCAAGGTAAACAATATTGCTTTGGGAGACAGAATAACTCAAGGAATTACCAGTGGGCTATTCAGACTTTCACCTCTATAGCAGGTCACTAATTGGATCTAGACCAGGTTCGTAGTAATGATCTGAATTTGGAACTGAAATTATTATGTTTGCTGTGCGGTCTTCAGTGCCTAGTGGTCTCCATCCAGTTTGTAGAAAGTATCTGTACCGGGATGGGGGTGACCAGGAATGACTCGCCCAGTCGTGTTCGTTAGCATAGTCTGAAATGTGTCATATTTTGGAGATGTCTATTTCTCTCCATTAAACAGAGGGAGTACCTAGATTACTGGCCCATAGTTAGACTATTTATTTTTAGATATCTGAAATTAGGGAAAGGTACAGGGTAGCTGGTTGATGAAGAAATTTTGTCATACGCACAAGGTGGTTAAATATATTTTTTCCTGAATTTCTAGAGCTCAAAATTCAGAAACTCTTTGCATAATATGAAAAAAAACCCAACTGTGTATGTATAAAAAACCAGTAATACTGATATTCTCCTTGTCTCACCATGAAAAATAATTCTGGATGCTAGGAGGATGCTAATAATATCAGACATAGCCTCTGGTTATCATTTTACTTTGAGGCTACATTTCAAAAATCCAATGATTCAGGGTGGAGATGAGGGCAGAATATGCCCCTTCAATATGAGAAACACATTTACAGCAGAAGGCGGGTTGGTCCATAATACTATTTATCTGTTTTATCAGCGGATATGTCCTATTTTCCTCCTTCAATTCACTACAGACTCATGAGTCAGGAAGAGCCCTGCAGGACTATTTTATCCCAGGGGAATGCCAGTATTTCATATCGTATCTCTTCAAGCTTCTTTTGATTATAATTGCTTCATGATTTCATGCAAAACTTCAACTCTAGTCCGTATTGTTCATCACTTGAAGTTTTACTGGAACTAGTCAAATGTTTTGCTGTGGTTTTTGTTGTTGTTGTTTTGGGGGGTTTTGTTGTTTGTTTGTTTATTTGTTAACTGTCAGCTGTCAATAGCTTTGCTTGAAAGCTTTCACCTTGGGTACACACACATTTTGTACCTTGGCAAAGAGGTTCGCTGGGTAATCTGAGCTCCTAGGGTGAGAAGGGGGCAAATATCCACTGAACGATACTTAAGTGGGAAACATTTGGCCAATGGCTCCTTTCCTCTCCGCAGTCTAAGTCTGCTACTTTTCCCTGCCAGATGGTGTGTGAGATTTATTTCTGAGCTTCTAGACAGAGATGAGGCATTTGAGCTGCTTTGAGGCCACATCTCTCCTCCAAACCTCTTCTAAACAAGGATTTCAGAAGTCTCTGTTGTAAATTTTGAAGTGGAAATCTTTCAGAATTCAGTTTGCTCCATGTTTGCAGGGGAGCATTTTAGTCGTCTTCCCAACCAAAACAGCTTAAAGGCACAAAACCAGAAAAAATACATTGCACAATATGAGCAAGTGCATGTGCACATACTCAAAATTCAGTAGCCAGATTGTGCATAGATATTAACCTCTGATTGAAGGAGTCCAGCTATAGGTAGCATCCTAGTCTAAATAAATAGAGCAAGACAATGCAGCTCTGCACAAACACGCTAAACTTTCCTCAGGACTCCTGACAGCAGGCAGCCAATTACTTTGAAAAGAATGGGTTCTGTCTCATGATCGCAGCAACACAAATGCATCTTCCCTTGATCCCAACATCAAGGTAGAGCTTTGCATTTCTGATATTTTAATTCAATACAAAGCAGCACTTTCAATGTTATTTATTTTTTTATAGTGGGTGGCAGCTTGTTGGGTTTTTCTGCAACCAGATGTAACAGCAGCAGGGTTAAAAGAGGTATATAAATAATACATGTTTTCTCTCACCTAAAGAGGGATCTGCCAATTCTTGCCCTCCTTTTAATTTGGGAAGGGAATATAATTTATAAGATGACAGATTCTTTCTTATCAAGTTAGAGAAGAAGAAGGCCTCCAGAAGAACAATGGCTGATGCCACAGCATGACTACCTGACAGGCTTGAAAAGTGACTGTAAAGTTGCCAACACAACAAGCCTTTTATCTTTGATGATAGCATTTCAAGCTTGTGATTTTCATCCAAGAAATAGGAGGTGTACAATGTCCTCCCACCACCTCTTTTCTTATAGTCTTAATTACCATTATTTTAGAAAATATAAATATTCACCAAATAGACATCCCTTTTTTTTTTAAATTCTTATAAGAGAATTATGGCAATATCTTCACTACACTGCTGAACTTGGCTTTATTCCTAACATTAAAATACTTAGCTCTTTTTAAGTTTTTCTGTCTATGTTCATTTTCTGGGTAAACAGGTATCCTTACATGCAATTAAATTTCTTTGCAAGCTTACTCACAGGCCTGTTCAATTACCGGGAAGGCTTGGCTTATGTACTAATACAGCTGAGGTGTTCTTTCGATGTGATTGACAGTCACAGGGCTTTCCTGAGCAAGCTGTAGCCTTCAGCACTCAAGGGCACACACTCAAGACCCAATTAAAACCTGGATTTGGGTGTTACAGTATCTGGAATCTGGTTAATTAAAATTCTTCCACTCCTTCTGTGAAGGCCCTTGTTGGTAGACTGCACTCCTGTGCGTTCGGCTGGGGCAGTTTCATGGTGCAAGGCTCAGTGTTGTGGTGCTCAGATGCTTCACTCCAGTCAAATGCCTTGGACACTTGGGTTCACTTTCATTAAAACGAGAGATGACTTGGTTTCTGCACTGCAGCCTGCCGCGACAGACAAAGACAAAGGGAAAGATGCATGCAAAACATCACCCTTTGCTTAGACTAGAGCATTTATCTCAGGCAACGCTGTCAGGGTACAGTTCAGAGCCTGAAACCTGATCCTAGCTCAAGGACATGGATTTCCCTCGAGGAAAAGGTCTCCGCAACATCTCTCTTTTGCACAACTTATCCAGGAAATGGTAGAGTTCAGTGCCTTCCTCAGACAAAGATGGTTTGAATTTACACTTCCCGGAAGTACTGGAGGGTGCATGAACTGCCATCTGTAGGCTCACCTGCATAGAAAGATGCCTCCACATCTGTTCAAACTGAATTTCTGTGCAGCCAGACGTGCAGAATTCATGGCACCCAAAGGAAGAAAAGTAGAAGAGTCTGATTTTGTAACTGGGAATAGGGACAACTGTGTATCCAGCTGCAGTTACAGGATGCTGCATGCACATCCTACCCCACATCAGCACTGGAGGGAAAAAAATCATCCAGGGAAAATAAAGAGGCTTTTCCACCCCCAGTTGAGGCCCCTAATGTCTAAGCTGGAAATACACTATGTCTCACCTCTTCCGACCCTGTAAATTTTTCACGCCTGCTTTAAAGAGGAAGGATGTGGGGGATTTTCTTAAGGATATCTCTTTGACTTAGAGCAGGGACATCCTTCTCAGCTGGACAATCCTCCATCTTAATCTGAATAATGTGAACATTAATTTAAATCCTTATCCTTCTGCTTCCTGACCAAATGCTCCACACAGTATGTACTGTAACAATTATCATTAACTCCACAAGTTCTTAACTGAAATCGATGTCATACAAAGAATTCCATCTTGGACCAAGCATGCTTAGCAATTAATTCTTATGAGAGATGGTATGCGCGTTTTCACAAGTGCTCTAAGCAAATATAAAGCCCCATTGTTCTCCAAAATAGTGATTTTAGCCTGTGATCTGCATTTCTGCTCATTAGCATTCAGGTAACCGTACGGTTATCATTTTGCTGATTGAGCAGACTGTACAGCCACAGAAATGCTGTTCTTGCACTGGGAAGTCATGGGACCATGTGCCCAGGATTGGAAGGGGAAGGAGTAGGAACAAACTTCCTCTTGTGTCACTTAGAGTGGCTTAAGTTGCCTGTGGCACGTCTTTTGCTGTAAGCCAACAATTATAACTGCTAGGCCATCCATCATAAGAGGTAAGCACCAAGGGAGTTTGCTCCAAAACCTCAGTGACACTCTGGGACATAAGCAGGAACATTTCAATCAAGCCCAAGCAGCTTAGAAGGGGTTTTCTCTGATCACTGCCCTTTATTTGGGTTTTCTACATGGTGTTTTAAGTGCCTGGAGCTGTTGTTTTGACTTTGGATCCTCTGTGGAATAAGGAGAGTTAAATAGGATTATTGGCACACTTCATGCGTGAGAGTATGCTGTGCTATCCAGGCAACAGGAAAAATATGTGAAATATTCGCTTTCCAATATTAAAACTAACAGTTCTCAGGATTATCTGTGATTTCTATTACAGGAATATAAGAAGAGCATTACTGAGTTAGACCAAAGGCATGTTCAACCTAGTTCTTGTTTTTGACAACAATCAATAGCAGAGGCTTTGCGAAAGACATTAGGAAAGAATGAAAAAGTACATCAATAGCAAACCGTCCCTGCTTCCCACTGTCAGCAGCTTAGGGTCTTCCTCAGCCACAAGTTATATCAGATCCTCAGATTTAATAGACCTTTTTGTTACCACTGGAATAGGCTGCAATAGATATTTTCCCCATTAATCTGTTGTCATTGTCCCCCCTCATCTTATTTAAGCCTGGGCTCTCCCTGTGACAATAAGTTCCATAATTTAATGATGTGAAAAACACTTAATTTGTTTGTTATAAGTTTCCCAGACAGCTTTGCTGAGTGCCCCTCCACTTATGTTACACTATGTAATTATTGTCTATTTACTATTTCTGTCGTGTTCATGTTTCCCTACACCCTTTTTCCCAGCCAGTCCCTCCCCAGACTGTAATATCGCATTCTATAAAATAGCTGGGCCAGACTTTTGGCTACCACTGATCACTCCCATTAATGTTTTCTGCTCTCACCTATTTTGGTGATGATACACATTACCCGTGAGGAAAGAGAACTGTAAAATGTCTGTAACTGAATCTTCACAACTAAGAGCCCTACCTGTTAAACTGCAAACTCAGACTCTCTTTTCTGCTCTTATTCTAGTCCCATAGCTTTTAGACACAAATATTGTGAATGCCAGAGGGTTTACCTCTCCACTTCTCTCCAACACCCTGACTATCTACTTGTGTTTTTGCCTGGTATCTTCATTTAGAGTGAAACAACCTATTTTCTGTTATACTTGTTCCCTCCTCCTCTTAACCCTCCTGGTTAAGACCTCAGCAGTGGCATGGGTGAGACTACATCAAGTCCAGTCCTCCAGTTCCGTTTTAGATACTTCCAGCTCTTTATTTTAAGTACTCTAAATACTAAGGCTACAATGAGTCCAGAAGACCCTGAAGGCCAGCACAGAGGGCATTAACCCTGAGCAGTACAAGTGAAGGACATTGACACTGGCTTTGACCACAAGCAACTCCTGCATGTAGATGTGACTGTGGCCTCAGTTCAGAAGCAGAAAGAGCCCTCTAGGATTGCTGGTTCCTGCTTTTATCTCTGAGGCAACATAGATGGGAACCTCTGAAACAGAAGACTTAATGCAAGCCTGATGATTCTGAGATTAGTGTTCCAGTCTCAAGGTTATTTCTACCTCTCTGAGCTCTCTATTTTGTGTGAAGCCCCTTCCACTTGGCAGGTGGCTCAGATCATGTCTGCCAGACTATTCTTGGGGATGCAGGAAATCCTAGGGAGACTGAGGCGGGAGACGGGCACCCAGAGCCTTTGCACATCCGCACAGGCAGAATTTAAACCACAAAGGGAAACAGGGGAGCTCACAGCTTCGCAAAGAAATAGACGAACTCAGAGCAGGAGACTGAGGGACAGTTGAATCCCTCTGCTAAAAGTTCAGTGCTAATAGTCCAAGTGGCGTTTTTGATGCCTAACTGCAATTTATTTCTTTTTCCTAGACACTCTAGTGAATTTAGGGTTATACTTATATATAAAGCAGAGGGAGGTGTATATATATATGCATACCAAATTACTATTCACATAAACTTATTGAATATACATTTTATATTTGTGTGCCTGTGGTATATATACAAGTACATATGTGTATGCAGATATACATGTGGCTTATGTGCACATATACATTAATATATATGTACATGAATACAATATACTTTCTCACTTAGGTATCGAAGGCAAGATTTTTCTGAAATAAAATTATGTGCCAAAATCCCATTAAGCTGCCTGTCTCACTCCTTTTGACTTCTCCGAAAACTCCAGGCTCAGCCAACAAATGTGATAAAAGCCCCCTCTATATTGCATTCACAGGACCTCCAGCCACATCTTCCTGAAGTCACCATCTGCACCATTTCATTGTTCCTTTATTTCCTGTTTTTTCCTCACTTTTTCTTGAATTTCTCTACAAATATTTTAGTAAGCTATCATTACTCCTCACTTCATATCTAGGCTATTCTCCACGTCTTTTCCAGATCACTCGCATTTGTGGTTCTGATTTCCACCTAGTAGTGTCAATCTGGATATAAACAGTGAAAGGACAATCAGACACAGAAATAAAAAAAAAAATTAAAAAAAAAAAGAAAAAGAAAATGGCACAAATGAGAGGAGATACTACTTATTTACTTTAGGTCTCTCATTCCAGTTGTCTAAGTGAAGGACTTCATCTCCTCATGCCCTGAAGTCAGTGGAGAGAATCAACCCCTTTCCCAAGGGAATTCAGTACATTTGCTCTGGAAGTGCTTACCTCTCTATTTTCCATATGCACAATACCTGCAGAGCTGTGCCGCTTCACTTAGACACTTACAGTGGGATGCATAAAGCAGAGCCTGACATTTTTTAGCTGTCTTGATGACAGTAACTTTTATTCTGAACTGAAAATCCTAGGCTGAAAACAGGTTTAATTAAAACAGTGCTAGCTTGTGTGTAAACCAGCCCTTAGGCACCTTCACAGAGTCATATAAATCAGAGCCATACAAGACACGTTATGTTCCTGAATGCATCTGCCTGTCAGAGTGAGCCCACCCATGCAGGATATCTTGTAGCATTTTATTCAGCCTAGTTTTAAAAGCCCAAATCATTCCGCCATTTATTCCATTTTGCACAATACACTCAGAGCAAATGCCCTGACTACTTATGGTCATTTAAAAACCCCTACAACACTTCACATAAAATTTGCTACCAGCCATGTCCTGCTCAATTTACAAATGAGATAATTGCAACACTATCTACATCCTCTTTACAGTTTCAGCTGGGTGCATTGCTTTTCTTTATTACTGGTGCTAAGATTTCATAATAACACTTTGAATTTAGGTGTGGCTGTTTGTCACTGAAATCTAAATATATTGCATAGTGAAGTAGGTGGCATTGCTCCTTTGTTAAGGAGTTGAGCACTGCTGCTATGACAGCATGGAGCTAAAACTGAATATCAAGTCAGCAGTACAGTTAGGATTATACTTGTTCTACCTGGACTCCAAAACTCAGCCTAGACCAGGATATAATAGACATTATGAAGTAGCAGCCATGTTCCACTACTGCCATGGTAGTATGTAGTCATGAATAAGCTTATATCATTCCCACAAGAAAACTATTAACATGGAACGGTAAGAGAGGACAGACATGACATTTCTTTTAAATTCTTCTTTGGGGGAACACATCAGAGCTGTCCTTCCCACCCTCAAAGAACCAGCACGATCAGCTCTCTACCATCACAGATCCAACAGCCATTTGGCTCCCAGGACATCTGCCAAGGACTGGGGTCATTTCATGGCTGGATTTATGTTCCCCTGCAGCTTCCTGATCTCCCTCACCTTCCATTGCAAATCAAACACAGATAACAGGGAAAAAAAATGCAGAAACCAAGAAAGGTAGAAATGTCATAAGATACCTCAACAGGTTTAAGTTTCAAAGGACAGAAAGACACTCTGCTCAGGAACTGGTGTAAGCTTGTGCAACTTACACCATCAGTCTCCTGGATGGACACCAGACATTTTTCTACATCCCTTTTTTCCAGCACAGAACATAACCTTGAAGATGTTACTGGTGGGCTCGTTTGTAGCTCTGCATACAAACAAATCTGCAGAAGCAAACTGCAGCATGCTATGTTACTTACATCACGAGAGTGTCACAAGGTTTAACTAATTTCCATTTGTGAAAGCGAATTTTGGAAAAGCGGTAGTGAAAAGGAAAGATTGCTCTGAAAAAGCATGGATGTGAAAAGAGCTGTTTGCAGCAATCGCATTGTGCCTCTGCCGTTTATCCTCTTCTCTGTCTTCCTCCCTTTCAAGAAGCAGGTGCCCAAATAGATTTGCTTGTGCATTAAGATTCCATGTTTCTTTTCAAAATGCTCAGCATCAGGCACAAAAAAAAAATAAAAAAAAAAAAAAGAGGAAAGGAGCCGCACCTAGCCTTCAGCAAGGCACTCAGAAAATAGTTTTCTTTGATAGTCAGAGAGGGGATACTGGAGGAGGTATTTTTATTTAAAAAAAAAAAAAAAAAGTAGGATGTACTTCACAGTATGGGTCCTGATAAAAATGGAGGCTGCAAAGTCAGAGAGGGAGAGAGGTTGTCATTTTGGTGTGTCCTACAGCTCCGAATTAGCACCAAAACTGCCTTCCTTGCAAATGCTCCAAAACAAAACTATTTTTGCAAATAAACAGTCTCTGAGCCGTGACTTAAGACAGCGTGTAAGAGTGCATATGCTAGAGTGCAGTCACTCCAGATTTTGCTTTATTTGCATTGTAGCATATTGTGACCTACATTAAATGGTTTCCCTGCACTGACCGCAAAACAAGCGGGCTGAACTGACACAGCTCGGCACGCAGACAGCTCCCTCTCATTACCAGAGCAGTGCAAAACGCATGCTACAGCTTCGCTGTTTGCCATTTCAGAGCAGCGATATACACCTGCCACAGCACAGACACCCCTGGGCAGTATTAGTTGGATATTGCAGCACCATAACAGGGGTTGGAGCTCTGTACTCATGCCCAAAGTCCCCATCTCAGCTAACGGCCCTCCGTAAAATGGTACTGTGCCTTGTAGAGCCATGTGGCACATCAGATGTTAGTGCTGTGCTTAAGAGTCTCCAGTGCTTCTGTTTCACACAAGAGTTTACCAGTGCAGGTGAAATACCAGAGCCCATATGAGCCCTGCGTGCAGTATGGTCACACATACACAGCGCTGCACATGCAGCAATAAAGCTCTGTACCTAAGCTGGCTTCCATAGTCCCAGCTCAAAAATGTCTGGGCAAAAAAAATCTATTAACCCCTTCAACAGAGAACAGAGAGTACATAGCAGTAATAACAACGTCCAGATGCTAGTTAACATATTTTTTTCCATAGGAGGACTGCAAAGACCTGAATTGTAAATCCCAATTTTACAGAAAAGGAACTGAGATGGCTAAAGCTAATTGATTTTCCTGTACTGTAGCATGGATATACTAAAAATGAAATATAGTCCTTATTACGTTTTTTATAATGGAAAGAAATAAAAAATAAGAGGATGTGGACATGAATATATACAGAATAAACTGCATATATATCTCACAGGCACACACAAACAAATGAGCAGAAAATAAGCTTGTATAAGAAGAAATGACTGTGTAAATTTAGAAAATGCCAACTCTAAAGTTCCTCCTGTGACCTTCTAGCACTCTTAGGATACAGTCTTCCACCGCAATAGAAAATGCTAGATTTTCCTCTGATGTGAATAAAAACAATAACTAGGGGTAAATATAGCTATAAATACCAGATATATTCAAGGAGGTAGAAGGGATATTACATGAATTAGCTTAATAATAACTCTAGTTATTCCTAAATACTGACCTTGCAATCTTATTGTTCTCTAAAAGTGTATGTTAAATATAAACAGGATCACTTTCTGTATTTACACAAATGTATTTACCACTTTTCTAGGATAAGTATCTTTTGAGATAGATTGGAAACACAAGGTCACTGGCAGCTATGTGATACACATAAAATTGCTCAGCTGTGTTAACTATCTATGTATAGATCCAAAATCTCTCAAATGTGGTCTGTGGGAGAGTTTGGGTCACTTTCTTCGTCCAAATGGTCCATCTGACATGCCCCTCATCACTCGGTGTGCCATATGTTGGGGTATGCTCCCAGGGCTTGGATCAAATGTTATCAAGCCCTCATGTTCAGTTTGCTTCTGCAAGGTAAAAACAAACACTAGGCTGTCCATTTGGACTCTTTCTATTTACCGCATCAGGCTCCAGGCAGCCACCGTAATTAGCAACCTCATGAAGTGTTTGGCTTCCTCCTGCCTGTTTGCCTCTGAGCAAACGGGAGGGCATTTGGTGCGAGTGGAGCAGACAGGAAGCAGCTGGGAGAGGTGTCTGTGTTACCACCTTCGCATGAAGGCTCAGAGCTGCCCGTTCTCCACCCCACCAGCTCAGTTTACATGATGACACTGGACCAGAGGCAGGGCATCTGTGTGAATACGACAGCCACAGCCAGCTCCTCTCCGCAGCATCCAGTCTCCCACGCTACCGTGCTCTGGACGTTGTCTGCAACACCAGATGTTTGATTTTACAAGTCTGCCATTTCTGACCCTCAAAAAAAAGATTGGTTTGAGCTCACCCTATCCCTGGGGAAACTCCCTTTCTTCTGCTGATGCTTTTTGTCAGTCATCATAGATGGGCAGTGGAGATATGGGATGTACACAGTGCTGTTCTTCAGGGAAAAGAGAGTGAGAAAGGTACCGGTAAACCCTGTACAATCAAAACCTCTGGAGACAGACTGCCCCATTTAAAGGTCCAGTCTTTCTGCTGCTTATTATAGTGACCAACGATCTCCTTATTCACCAAGGAGAGAATAAAAAGAAAGACTTCTAATTTGTAGCAAATATTTAGTTTCACGTTTAAGAAGTCATTGCAAATGGAAGAGTAGTTGCACGTTGGAGTTTGCTGCATGGGGCTGTTGTGAAATCTAGGGTTTATAAGGGCTGAGCAATTGAAGGCTTGTCACATCTGAGTAGACAAATCTGTCACCATAAGTTTAGGTACACCTGACCCTGCCTTACAGCAGAGAGCAACAATAAGCAATGTTTTGAGGATCTTTCCAGCCAAACATGTCTATCATTTAATCATCTTCCTGTCTGTTAGCTTTGCCTGTTTAGCTGATCCTGATGAATTTAGCACGAAGTTTCAGCTGTGGCACCACCCACCCCTTGTTCCACAGTACACTTGAGAACAGAATCCAACCCAGTTCAAAGTCACCACCAAAATAAAGCATCTATCTCCTACACAACATCAACATGAGGAAGAGAAGTTCCTAAGGCATGTTTCTGACATCCCCTGAGTGTTTGGAGACAATGACAGTAGCCGAGTTTCCTTCGAAGCCCACATAAAATTCAGAGGCTATGGCTCTGCAGGGAAGTAGGATGGATAGATCTGTTTAACAAGGACAAGTAGACAGTAGAAGGTAGAAAGTAGGGAACAGGATACATTTGCGGCAATGCAGTTTGTGGGAGGCATATGCTTTTAGGAGTTTGAAGAACAAAGTATGATGATGGCTTCTCCATGATGTTCTAAGAACTAGAGGTTAAATCAGAAGAGTAGTTGCAGCTGATCAGCTAGTCACTGAGCATTGCATTCATGAGAATCTTGGATAACTCTTCTGGTTACAAAATCCATTGTTAACTTTCACCAGATAGTTTACAACAGCATCCCAAAATGCCAAATGGAATAAATCCAGCATGGCCATACCAAAATATTTTGTCATATAGAAAGACTTCAATTCCGCCATAAATTTCTTCCCACCATCACCACACAACTTGTAACTCCTGATTCTAGAGGGATGCAGAAGCAGCTGCAATCAACAGACTGTAGATAAACTTGGTCTTGTTTGGCACGGCATACTCAAGGATGAGCACTCTTGCTAGGATGTTGACCTTAAACAGCATAGGAAATTTCATATTGGAATATTTTAGTATTTACTTAGACAGACATTTACTGGCTAAGGTGAGAAGAACACTGAGAAGCTGGATAATCCTGCAATACGTCTTTAAGGTGAACAATGGATTGAAAATTTAATAGCCGTACATCATTCATTATATAAACCAGACCTTTTTTCCTTCTTATCTCAAACGCCAAACTACTTCCCCACAACTATACTGCCACTTATAGCTACCCCGTCTTTGCAGATACTGTATGCCCTCTAGCTTCTTACTCTCTCTCCTCTCACTGTGTGATTCTTCAGGAATGTCTCTTTCTGCACGTTTTTTCAACAGTGCCCCAAGGCAGACTAATTATTTTTCCTCAAAGCACATAAAGACATCATGATAGCTTTACTACATCCAGAAGTGATGCTACAGTTTCTCTATCCTTTCCAGGAGCTTATTAATAAAAATACAAGCTTCTACTGCAACCATTATGCTACCGCTTCCCACCTGTGCTTCAGCCCATTGTGGTGACAGGCTGATCTAGACACTATTCCCAGAGAGATGAAAGAACAAGGAGAAGATGTGAATGGAGATGTGAAAAAATTGAATGTTTGGAACGCCTTATTGTCTGGAAGAAAAACTGATCCTTCCCTCCCCTGCAAAACCAGGCCTTAAAAGAGGCCATTATAGACCAAACAGATTTCAGGATCTAAGCCTTAAAAGGAAATTTCATGAAGGTTTTTAGAGCCTTAAAGCGATATGTGAAATTTCAGAACCTGTGATGACAAAGAGTCCTTGCAGACTGAGTGAGGTATCTAGAAGCTGGGATTGTCAGGCAGAACTGGATTGTCAGCAGTAAAAGGTTCCACCACAGATTGGGTGACTGCACATGAAGCCCATAACATTGAAGCCAAGGTCAAGCCGGGAAGTCAAGTGAGCAAAGCAAGGTCAGGATCAGCAAAATATAGAGACTACAATTTAGCTAAGACAATGATGTAGGGCAAGGAATGAACTTAAATTATAGGATCAGAGGATAATTCAATTTGAGAGGGACCTGAGGAGGTTGTTAGACTAACCTCCTGCTTCAAGCATGGTCGGCTATTGTGTCAGAGCGTGTTGTTTGGGACTTAATCCAGTCAGATCTTGAAAACTTGAAGAAATGTAAACAGTACAGTCTCCCAGGAAACCTCTTTCACTGCTGAACTTATGGGGGAAAAAAAAGTTTCTCCTTATATCCAGTCTAAACCAATCTTGTTTCACCATAAGCCTGTTGCCTCATCCTGCCTCCACACACCACCATGGAGAGCCTGGCTCTGTCTTCTCAGTTCTTCTCATAGGTGCTGGGGACTTCTGTGAGGTCTCCCCACATCCATCCGGGCTGAACAAGCCCTGCTACCTCAGCCTCTCCTCACAGGGCAAGTGCTTCAGCACCTGACCATCGTGCTGGACCTGCTGAACTTGCTCCAGTTTCATCAAATCGTAGCATGTCCTGAGTTGGCACCCACAAGGATCATCGAGTCCAATTCATGTCCCTGTGTAGGACAACCCCAAAATTCACACCATGTGTCTGATGGCGTTGTCCAAATGCTTCTTGACTATTGTCAGGCTTGGTGCCGTGACTACCTCACTGGAGAGCCTGTTTCAGTTTGCCAATGACTTGCTTGTACTGGGGTCCCAAAACTGGTTGCTGTGAGCTAATGAGCGCCAAGTAGAGTGAGATGGTCACTTCACTCAGTTTACTGGCTGTGTTCCTGGTCATATAGCCTTGGAGGCTTTTCCCCTTCTGTGCTGCAGACCTCATGTGCAGCCTGCTGTTTATCAAGTCCTCCTTTTATAAGATTCCTGTCAGCCCCTTCCTCCAATCTGTCTAGTTCTATCTGTCTGGCAGCTCTGCCCTTGCGTGTATTGACTGGTGCCCCCCACTCTGGTGTCATCTGTAGACTTGATGAGTCCATCACCTCCTCTAGGCCATTGAAAATGTTATACGGGTCACGTTTCAGGACAGAGCACTGATAAACCTCACTGCAGATGTGGCGGTACAAAGAAGTGCAACAGGAGTCAAGGAACTCTGAGCACCTCCTTTAGGTGATCCCTAGCTTGGAGAAATGAGGAACTGACAACCAAACGACAGGGAAAGAAGGAAAACAGAGGAAAAAAATGAGACAGGAAAAGGAAAAAGCAGAGAGGGGACAACAGCCAAGCCTAAGAGTGAAGTGGTCAGAAATAATGCAGTAGAATGTGTGCTTGAAGAGATAGTCAGGAAAAATAGAAACTCACCCATCACGTTCAGGGGGTTTTGTGTCACACCCGATTCAGTTAGAATTAACTCAGTGCATATTTGACTGTCACCATGGCTTAAGGACAGATGGGATTGCCAAGCGGAATTCCTTGAATTTTCCTGAAAATGCTGGTGACTTTCATTTCAAGGTCACTATTTGAATATTGAAAAAGTAGTATAATGGTAAAAAGTTTATATATATAAAAATAATGGTCTTATATATATAACTCCATTTATTCATGCAGAGGCTCACAGAACATTTTATCTTGAAGAGCAGGAGCAAATCACCTGCTGGTCCCAGGTCCATACAGGCCATTTTTATTTCAGTGACTTTATAAACGTCTAAGTTTGGGCGAGCTCATAATCTGAGACTCCTTTTACAGTCAGTAGACAGAAATGAGCACATCCAGAGAGCGATTTATTAAAACAGTCTTAAAATGCTGAATCTCCTCTGGAGACTTCAATTTTTCTATTCAGTTTCAATGAAGAGAAGGTCATGTGTGTGTCTCAGACTCAGTTGCCTAACTCAGGGCAGAAAGCAGTAATCCTTCCTCCCATAATTACACAGACCACTAGGGATCCCACCTGAACCTTGCTCAGAACAGCTGATCCTTGTGGGAACAAGCTTTTAATTGCATAAGACTGTAATAGGATCTAAATCCTCCTGTCTGCTTTTTCTCATTACCTTTCGTTGGCAGACACTGTTTTAAAAGATTAAGTCTTAGAAATAGTAGGGAAAATCTTGAGGAGAGATGTTGTGCAAGCAGCACATTTAGAAAGTTAACACCACAGATCTCACTATAGCCAAAAAAAAAATCATCTCTGGCTCTTTACATCATAGCACCAACCTGCATCAGTCACAAGTTGCATTCTATGGTTGTAGAGCATGTAGGAAGGCACAAGCATTGAAATCACTCCAGAGCCACTCCAACATGATTTTCACTCATTTTTTATTCTGTGTCGGAAGCACCAGCACAGAGACTATATCATGCAGGAGCTTTAGGGGAAAAAACAATATATTTCCACCTTGGGAACAACAGGATTTCCAGTGGTCTTTGAGATGCATGTGCCCAGGAGACCAGCAATGGGATTTGCTTGACCCAATTTAGAGATCTACTACAGATGTCTCAACATCTGAACAAGGCTTCTTTTGTAGTCAATGAAGAGAAAGAGATATTTTCAGAGGAACTTCTGAGCTCACAAAAAAGCAAACAATTAATGCTCAAGTCAATTACACACATACAGGCATCTAGTACTGTTTCAGGTGTCCTAGGGTGCCAGTAGCATCTGCATGGGGTTGTCAGATATGACAAAGGACCTATGCCATGCTGAAATAGGAGCTAGTAACCAAGGGGGAGTCCAAGAGCATCTCAAACTGCAGTAGGTATCACATTAATGTCAGCACATTAATTGGACTTCTACATAGCAGGGACGGAATTCAGATCCAGAGCACAGAAGCATATTGGACACCTGAAATCACATGTAGGTGTTTCTTTTAGAACAAGAATGTTGGCTCTCTAGACTCTACTGCGTTGACTAGATCTTCATTAACTGTAATGAAATCTTAGACAACTTGCTTCCATGCAGCCACATAAATGTCAGTGTCAGAATGTGGCATTAAAACCCACTCTTAGAGTGACATTCAGCTGCCTAAATGCCATAGAAGGTGCCGTAGGATCTCCAGCTGTCCCAGAAGAACATGTATCTTTCATAAGTTATGCATCCAGTCAGCCCTGTAAGGCTGCCCAAGACTCCTTCGGGCACCTCAAATTGCATTAGCCACCACTATTTTAACAACTGAGTTGAACTTGTTGCAAGTTAACAAGATCGTTTCCAACCCCAGGGTTCACAACAGGAGAGCGTCGATATGGTTTTACCTCCCTCAGCAAGCGGTGCACCTGTACTGTGTGAACAGCCTGGCACCTCCTCCCCTGCATGCACACAGGTGAGCCATTGCTATGGTGAGCTGCAAGGGCAGCAATGGTTGCGCATCAGCAAGAGTACCACAGGGCCTCTGCACTAGGTTCTCTTCACCCTTCCACGTGCAAGGTAACATGGGAGAGGAAGAATTTGTCCCATTCCATTTCAGAATACACCAGTGTCAATTTGATACACATGTGAACTGGCTGCTGGAGACACATTGATACTATTAGGATACAGCTCACCTGACCTATATTAACTATCTCACTTAAAACGGCATCATTCTTGCTGTGTAAGTGCCAGCTTCCCTCCACTGACTGCCGAGGCAGTCTAAATGACCAGTTCCAATGTAAATGTCTCCACTGTGAACATCAAGTTCTGCTTACATCCCACGCTGCAGGACACAAATTAAGAAACTCAACAGCAAGGTCGCCTAGTGCATTGTCTCTCCTCTGTGGAAATTGATAAACTGGCTCAAAGAAATTCTGTTTGTAAAGTCTCTAGTACATAGCCTTGCCTACAATTCTGCCACTGCTGGACTGCCCCATGAAGCAGATATATCTGCCTCTGCCTCTCACTGAGGTGCACTTATCTGAAGTTTTTGAAGAAATGCGGGACGAGGATGACAGCTTTTGATGACGGATTTTGAGACACAGAAATAGACACACATATAATGTCTATACGTGTAAGCTTTCGTGTGTGTATTCCCCACCACTCCATCACTTTCAACTGTCCCAGGTAACAGAACTTTCATCATTTCCATAGGAAATCTATTCTAACATTTAATACTTTAGAAGTTCACTCAATAGTTACTCTGTACCTAGCCTATATTGTACTTCCATGAGAACTGAAAATGTGTCAAAAGCCAACAGTAAAAAAGGAGGAAAAATAAAATGAAAAATGTGTAGTAGCATACAAGAAAGAAAGAGCTTGTGGCATATGCATAAGCTTAAAACTTCAAGAAAAAGTTAAATTAATGAAGGTAGTTCACAGTTTAAAATTAATTATTTTTGCATTTCTTTTTCTCAGAGGTTCTTCTTCAATATTCCAAATATAAATGGTGGTGGGATTATTTAGAAACCGAGTACATTATAACTAAGGCCTATAGCAACCTCACTCAGCAGTGAAATTTGTTGTCTCCCTCTGATCCTCAGATTATGGAGATGAGGGGATGAATGTACATCAGTAAGATTCCCTACCGAGATAGCTTTTCACTCTTTTCAGTAAGAAAAAGATCAAAGGGAAAATAGCTAATTAACATACCAAAGGAGACAAAACCCCTAGAGCTTTATCGTTGTTGCAATCCAATAATAAACAGCCAAGTACAAAAAAGATTATTTGATAGTGACACACAGAATTGAAAGCCTTTGAAATGTCAGCTTCTCAAAAAAAATGTTTTCAGAAGGAAAAAATATCCATAATTATACAGAATAATGCTTAAGCATTGGGGAGTAACTCTTCATTCCTGGGAGAGCTTGCTTGTAAAACTACTGTGCTTAAGAACAACAGCTTGGCTTGCCTTTATCTAAAATAAAATGAAAAATAAAAATTTTTAAAAATGCACAAAAGCCTTCAAATCCCTTCTTGAACAAACAGTCAATTCTTCTATAAATTAAAAATTAAAACACAGTTGTTCTCATTCTATTTTTTAAAAAAATATCATCAATCTCCATTTCCAGACCACCTTCCAGCTTTTACAGACTTGGGTGTGGTGGGACAGCAAAGTTTAAAACGGTGGCTATCTGGGCTGGCTAACTGCTGTGCCATGTTGTAAGGTCTAGGTGCTCTTATAAAGCCAGAGCCAAAAAAGACAAATTTATGTAGCAGCAAATTATGTGAAACTCTTCCCCGAAGAAAGCAACTGCTTCGACTACACGGATACATCAATACCAGTGAAGGGAAGAGGACCGGGGCATGGGCCCAGGTGTACTGAATTGTAAGCAGTTTCTCTGGCACACTTTCAGCTCAGGGCAGCTTTCCTTTCTCAACACTATTAAGAAATTAGCACCATTCTGAGACCATTCCCAAGAGAGAGCTGGGCACAGCCAGACTGGTTTTGGCAATAATTTTAAATGCATGGGTGCAAACCGCTACATTTGCAGGGCCAAAGGATGATTACCTCTCTGTTCCATTTACAGATACAGATGTAGAAAATCAGTCTGTTTTAGAGAAATATGTACTTCTGGGACATCAGTTTTTAGTGTAAGGGAAGGTGGGAAACACTGTGGTGAATGGCTGTTCAGCAACTAGCACAAAATATTCTACTTTTGTCTTACCAGAGGCAGGTTTTCATGTTTAAAAAATCCTTACACTGGTATAACAGACATGATGCAGAAGAAATATTAGTCTCTGCATGGATGCTAGCAAAGAATATTCAAAGATCTGCTTAAAAGACTCCCATGGGGTAAGGCCATCAAGGGAAAAAAAGATCCAAGAAAGCTGACTGATGTTCAAGGATTGCCTCCTCCAGTATCAAGAGCAGTCCATCACAACAAGTGCCGGGATGACCAGGGAATGCTTGGCAAAACTCAAACACAAAAATTAAGTATACATGAATTGGAAGCAGGAACGGGTAACCTGGGAGGAACACAGAAGTACTCTCCAACCACGCGGAGATATAGTTCGGAAAGCCAAAGTGCAGCTGTAGTTGAATCCAGCCAGGGATGTCAAAGGCAAGAAGAAGGGCTTCTGTAAGTACACAAGCAGCAAAAAGACCAGGGAAAATGTGGGCCCGCTGATGAATGAGACAGGGTCCCTAGCGAGACCAGACATGGAAAAGGCCAAGGTACTGAATGCGTCCTTTGCTTCAGTCTTTACTAGCAAGACCAGCCATTAGGAATCAGATGCCAGAGACCGGGGGAGAGACTGGAACAAGGAAGAGGTACCCTTGGTGGAACAGGATCAGGTTAGAAAATACTTAAGCAAACCAGACAAACATAAGTCCATGGGCCCTGATGGGATGCACCTACAAGTGCTGAAGGACGTGGCCGATGTCATGACAAGGCCACTCTCAGTTACGTTTGAATGATCATGGCAATTTTGAGAGGTGCCTGAGGAATGAAGGAAAAAAAACATCACTCCTATCTTCAAGAAGGGAAAGAGGGAGGACCTAGAGAACTACAGCCAGTTACCTTGATCCTTGGAAATGTGATGGAGCAGCTAATCCTGGAAACTATTTCCAGGCACATTAAGGACAAGAAAATCATCAGGACTAGTCAGCATAGATTCACCAAAGGGAAGTCGTGTTTGACCAACCTGATGACATTCCATGATGAAATTACTGTCCTGGTAGCTGAGGGGAGAGCAGTGACTGTTTTCTACCTGGACTTCAGTAGGACTTTCAACCATGTCTCCAGTAAGATCCTCGTAGAGGAGCTGATGATGTATGGGCTGCATAAACTGACAGTGAGTTGGGTTGAAAACTAGCTGACTGGGCCCAGAGGGTGGTGATCAGTGGTACAAAGTCTAGTCAGTCTAGCCATTAACAAGCTGTGTACCCCAAGGATCAGCACTGGCTCTGATCCCGTTCAACATCTTCATCAATGGTCAGGATGATGGGGTAGGGTGTACCCTCAGCAGGTTTCTTGGTGACGCAAAACCAGAAGAAGAGGCTAATATGCCAGACGGTCATGCTACCATCCAGCGGGACTTCAACAGGCTGGAGAAATGGGCTGACGGGCACCTCACGAAGTTCAACAAAAAGTACAAAATTTTGCATATGGGGAGGAACAACCCCAGGCATGAGTATATCCTGGGAGCTACCCACCTGGCGAGCAGATGTGCGTAAAAGCCACCGGTGTTCCCGGCAAACACCAAGTTGAACATGAACCATCAATGTGCCTTTGGCGCAAAGAAGGCTAAGGGTATCCTGAGCTGCTTTACAGAAAGTATTACCATCAGGTAATACATGGTCCTGCTTGAGCAGGGGGATTGGACTCAATGACCTCTAGAAGTCCCTTCCAACCAGCCACTCTGTGATTCTGTGGTATCTTTTAATGCCAAAGGTATTCTCCCTTTGTTAGGGCTGCCGTTATTGTAGGAGAAAATTGAATTTCCTTTGCTTGTACTCCACCTGCTCTCTGAATAAAGATAAGTTTCAGTTTCTACTGGAACCAGCCATTACAACAAAGAGGAATATTCTTCATTTCACACTGCAGTTCGTTAATTTATTCAGCATATTCATAACCTGATACTGAAGTGCTAATGTATACTCCTCGTGAACACAAAAACAACAGGCCTACTTCTTGAACCCTGTTTACGCAAGGCAGGGATGCAAAGGAGAAGAGAGGCAACACTCAAAACCTGCTGCCTTACTCAGCCTTCGCAGCAGAATCCATGGGTGTTAACGTACAGTGTCTATTGTCTTTTACCTTTTAGGTTCCAAGACAGGCATATCCATACCACTGGCACTAGTGGATCAGGAAGCAAGTGTGAGTGGAGGACCCTGGCTTTTCAACACAGCCTGTCTCAGTTTGGGTTATTCAAAAAAAAAAAAAAGATCTGACAAGGAGGAGTTAGCCTTCACCCCATGTGAACACAAACTGCTTTGTGCCATGCAAATCCTGGACCATAGATTAACCTCTGTCTGTCTTTCTACAGCAAGGTGGCAAGGTGGACACTGTCGTAAATGGCCCTCTTGGATGAAAAAAAATGGCATCTTTATTCCCATTTAAAACAAAGCATCTACCAGCTTGACTCAGATGATAACTCTAAATAAAACCAGCTGCATCCAAAACTGAACAAAAAAGGCACCTTAGATGCCCAGTCTTCCATTTCAGCTGTGCCAAGCTTAACATGTCAGCTAATATATATACAGAAATAGCTTTCCACTACAATGACACAATTATGGCAAATAAATCCCTGAAAGATGCTTAGAATATGACATTTCAGAGGCTAAATGTGGATTCATTGTATTTTAGAAATAAGTATTGGTTCCTAAGTGCAGGGCAGGCTGGCCTGAAGAGCCAGCAATAACTGTAGGATTGTCACTGTCACTACCCTGATGTACAGGTCAAAACCATCCAAAGTCCACACCTCTGAGCCTGCTCTGTCAGGTCTGGCAGCAAATGGCTTCACTGCCTTTTACCCTGCTAGTGGCACACCCAAGCACGCAGCATAATTTGGCCTGAAATTCCAAAATTACTAAAAACCCATTCTACTCTTTAATGAGGAGGACATCCTCACGTAGCCAATGCAACTGCTAAACCTAAGTTGACTCGTAACTATACAAACTGGGTCTCACCAACTCCCTTCTAGTTATTGCTGAGTGACACCCCCCTTTCCAAAGTCAGTCTAGAAAGAAATGAGGAGAAACCTAATATTCAACTCAGCTAATAAACAAAATATATGTAAGGGTTCTTTATAGGTTCTATGTTTTGGACCATCTGTGAAAAGATCTCCCATCTTCCAGATTTAATCATTTCAGAGTGAAATCACACAAGTCTTTCAGAAATCCTGTAGGACAGCAAATATTCTTAATGATATTTGGTTGGGTGTATCAATTCACACAAACATCACATCTAAAAGTATTTTTGCTAGAGTGGAAATGAATGTATATTACACACTAAAATAAATATTGTGCCTGGCAATCTACCAAAATCTAAAAGGCTTCCAACAAATCAATATTAAAAGCGTTTTATGCAGCATAATATTTGCTTTACCTATCTACAAGGCACAGTTTTCATATGTCCATTATCTTCTCACTATAAAACCATTAGAGAATTTAGCAATATCATGTGTGTTTTCTTGTCTGACTATTCTCATGTGTTTCACTAAATGTAATCCTGTCCTCAATCATTAATCACTAGTACTAGGCAAATACTTCCCCCCCAAATAAAAATCACATATTCTTGTAGATGGTTAAATGAATTCACTTCAGCTTGTATTGTGTTTACTTTCTCTGACTATTTTAAAGAAAATGTTTCCTAAGGGAAAGGAGAGAACTGTTGAGAAGGGCATCTATGAATATCGAAAACAATCACAGAAATTAAATTATAGCAGAATATAGCCAAATATTTGTACTAGAAACCCAGTTCAATGTGTTGTGACACACTGTAACGCGCCACATTAGTTGTAAGATCAGTCAAAACTATTCACATTCTGAATAACAAACAGACACAAAGAGTAGCTTATAAAATGGAGAATTATTTCCATAAATTAATTGGGAACAGATTTCCTCACATCTATTCACACACAGCAGCAGCTTGTTCCGCAGACAGGTTTTTCTTGCTTCAATATGAGTAACCAGGAAAGAATTTGACCCTTGACAAATGATTTTGAATAACTAATATGTTTTTAAGATATTCCAATCTGCTCATGGGCAAATTCATCAGCAGAACAGCAGGCAAAATTTGCCATCTTCATTACTTTTCATTATTTAGCCATCTATTCTGTCTCTTCGAAACTTCACCCTTTAAATGCCCCCACCCTCTCCCTCTTTCGCTTTAGCTGTAGCAGTAAAGGTTTTTTGTAAAAACCTCCTGTTGGTAGCATTCATTACATGTTAGTCTGCAAAGTTATGAAGTAGAGAATGCTTGGAATGAAAATGAGGAGAATAATTCCTACGGAGGAAATGCAATGGTAATAATTATCAACTACACTAAGTTTTCACTGTTTGATTATGATTCTCAGCCAGATACCATAATTTCTCATTCAGAGGCAATTGTGATAGAGGAAAAAGGAACAGGCTTTTTAAGACTTTGTGAGGCTCCCTCAGTTGCTTTTTATGTCAAGCATATCTACACAAAAAGATACATTAAAAGAATATTGCTCAGATTGCAAAGTCAAGTCCAGCACTAGTAAATGCCAAAATTAAGATTTCCTGAAAACATTAATTCAGTCCCTTATACATATGCATTGTGCCACAGTCTTTAATTACTTGATGACATACTATTTTTTCCACAGTTCTTGCCTCATTCTATACTCATACTGGATGGTGCTCACTTAATGAGTAAGCTATTCAAAATCTTCTTTTATCCTCCATATTCAGTGTGTGGCCTCAATGCTTTATTTACGGCACACTATTCAAACCCTGCTATGAAGACAGAATTAATTTTCTCATGGGCTTTTCTATGGCTGTCATCACTATCGTATCTTAAATATTCATTAGGCCAGAGAGAGGGAGACACGTTGTGGTTTGGTAGTTGGAAGACTCACCTGTGAGACTTGCTCCAATGCAATCTCTGCTCCAATTAATACTTAAGTGGCCTGTATCAAACAGAACAGCTTCAAGAGAAGACACTAACCTGCTGTACGTATGGACTGCTGGTTATAAAACTCATCAGAGAGGTGGGAAACTTGGGTTGAAGGCTCTCCCAATCAGGCAGGAACTGGCCCCAGACCTTCAGATAGTTAACTATCGGGTATCAGACTGCTGCTGGCTTTTCAAACAAAAGGCTACTATGGATAGGGCACCTAACTACAGCGGGTGGTTTACTACTATGTGTTGGAGCGAAAAGCTGACTTTCCTCCAGCTGGAGGCAATTCCTCACAGCTCACTCAGGCAAATCCTCACCAAAGTTTCTGGCTTCTTCTTGAGCACCTAGTTCTCTCCATGCCCTGCACTGGTGCCCAGCATACAAGGCTGTAAGCCAAAAACCAGATCCAAAGTCAGTCCCAATGAAGGATCTAAACACAGCCTATTCCATAAGGAACCTAAAACAGGCTGATTCTTTTTTAGCCCCACCTTTCCCAGTAATCAGTGCACATCATGTTACACTGCTGCATATAGCACAAAGGTTCTGCTCCAAGTAGCTCAGTGCTCAACTCTTTCTCCATGATGTATTTAACAAACAAGCATTTAATGTTTTAAATAGCCTGTAGTGTGGACAGAAACCGGAGGCTGAAACCCACTGCTCTTTTCATAAGCCTCCTTAGCTTATGAAAAGAGCTCCAGCATCCCAATGCTACCCTCCTCCTTTGCTTAATCACAACCCTGCTCAGTCAGTAGCAGTTTCAAAAGCAGGAGAGAATAACACCTCTCAGAAACCTTTAGAGTCTCTTGGCTCAGGTAACTTCTTGTTAAGCATAGTAGGGTCACGTAAGCAGCCTTTTAGCAGTTTGTTAGACTGATTGTAGTTGAATGCAGCTGTCTTTGAAATTTGTTCTCAGCTATGACAGCAGTAAACATCAGTTTTTGCAAAGTGAGAGTCAACCTCCACCCACTTTAATTTCATTTCTTTCTAATTCAGATAAAATTTGATTGTGTAATGCCTGCCTCCTTCACAATTTCTTACTTGTTTGAGGACTTGGTTTCTTAATTGCTAAGGGTTCAAATATTTGAAGTAACTTTCTTCTGCTGCCAAAGATTTCTTATAAGCAGGTTTCAGTTAGTGGTCTGTCCTTTTTTTAACCCTCCATGTCTATCTATAGTCTATAAAAATATTATTGCGGATTTCAGATTTTTTTTCATGGGATTTTTCCCCTTTCCCCTAAAGTCATGCATTTTGGAATCTCAACTTCTATTTTAATCATTAGAACATGCATATAATTTGTGATAGAAACACAAGCTTTCCCACATCTAACACATTCCAATTTAAATTTAAATGAACACTGATGGAGACCAAAATAATCTAAAATTTCATCTTTCTGCTGGGGACTTATTGGAAAGATTACAAGAATCTGAAAATCTCTTCTCCAAAATTAGCCATAAACACAAAAGCAATCACTGACTCATTTCACCTCAGTCTCCTAGGTAGCAATCAGGTGGTAGTGATATCTAATTACTATTAACAAGGGTCAGATTTTAACTGGTGTCCTTAACCCTTCAATGTTTTATCTGAAAATTACCAATCCTTTGAACTGTCCAGATGGTTTAATAGGCTCTTTTATTCACTCACATCTATTTACTTGTCTCTTGTAAATATTTGGTTTTGATTCATTAGAAAACTTACTATGTGCTTGTGAAGCACTAGCCAATTCATAACCCTTATTGAAGATTACGATCATTAAGCAATCTATTGCAACCTCACCCTATTTTCCATTCGTTGTCCCAGACTCCCTCAGAAGGCCAAGGGCCAGTGTCATTGAAGGGCAAAGCTGTAGGCTATACAGACCTGAAAACCAGGAAGCCCAATTATTGTAACTCCTCCATCAAAGGGCATCTGAGAATTGCTACTGATTAGCATCTAGACAATAGCCTAACAAGCAGTATGTCTGCGTTTCATCAGTGGGCTCCAAAAAACATATGTGGTATTGTACAAATAGTGCATAGGGACCAGAAAACATCCAGATATAGCACTCAGATATATCGTTCGAACTGAACACATGGTGCTGGTAATGATTGGCATTCAAGTGCATGCTGATCACAGGGCTAAAGTAACAGATCAATTACACGACAGAGGCATGAGAGGAGATCATTAGGAGAACACACAACACTATGTGTAATGAAGTAATTATTTGTACAGGAAGGTGAGTCATGTCTAATCCTTTGGATGTGTGCTCTGGGATTCACTGTGTGCTGCTTCACCAAGACTACACAGTGCTATGCTTCCTAGTTTTCCTAGTTGCCCTATGGCCTAAGTATAGGAACCTGTGCTACCATCTCCAGTGCTAAGCCAAGCTGTGCTAGAGTCCTCTTGGTGTGCCCAGGAAATACTGGGCTTGGGGGAGGTAAATGTAGCCAGTAGGTAAGAGTTTTTACTCTAAAAAACACTCAGTTGTCATGGGGTCTCTGAATGTTTGAAGCACAGGAGAGCTAGATCGAGCCCGCACAAAAAAAAAAAAAAAGAAAAAAAAAAAAGAAAAGGCAGGTAATAGGAAGGACAGCCTAGCAAATGGTAGTTCTAATCCATCTCTGTTTTTCCCCATCTGTAGCCACGCTGAGAACCTGGAGATTGTTCTAAGTCAGTCACTCTTCATCCTCCCTGCGACCCGTTCTTAGTTACTGGAAGAACAGAAAAGATTTCATAGTGGGCTGGGCAAAAACATTGGCTTGAACACATCTAGATCACCTACATGAAAACTGCAATCAGAAAATTAACCAAAATTGGCCGCTGACATTTACTGAGTGCCTGGAATTAGACAACTCCATGCAGCTCATGGGGACTATCACCCTCTCCATAACCTCTTTTTATCATTAGCAGGTACAGCTGTTTCCTGCACAGCCCCAGAGGTCCTCAGCACTTTCTCCAGCCCTGCTGCTGTCACCATGAGGCAGGTGGGCCTGCACTCACCAGCACTGAGGAATGGGCACACTTGTGGGGAAAGACAAAGACCTTCACTTGCTACATGGTCAGCTGCAAAAGAGGCAACTGTTGAGTCTGGATTTATCTCCCTTCCTTCTCAGGGACTGATTACCTGCTCATGCCACCCTCATTGTATCTCCCATGAGACCCAAATAGTCTCTGGGATGGAAAGAAAGGAGAGAGTTGACTCCTGGAGCACATTCTAGTTGTCTCTTCTGCTGTGCTCTAGTGCAGTCTTCAATATCTGAGTAGGCACTGCTTCCAAACAGCTTGGAAACAATCCCCCTGGAGATTTCATACAGGCAAATAATTCAGTACAGACTTATCATATTAAAATCAAGATTACATCTCCCACCATATTTACAAAGTCCTAGCTCCAGAATACATCAGCATGGTGCGTAGGCATCACAGGGAGCAGGATCTTTTCACCCTGCAAAGTTCAGAAAAAAATCAAACCTTTATGCAAGGTGAATGAAAGGAAGAGGGAAGAAAATGAGACACAAACTTGGTAGCCCAGCTCACCTGCATTCAGAGCTCTGGGTCACGGCCTGCTCTCAGAACTTCTTCCTTCTTCATTTACACCCAGCTTGTGTTTAAATGGTGTTTGTTCATTGCTTGTGAATTCACAAATGTGACAGGAGGCAATTCGTAATCAGCAGCTCAGGTTATACTCTCCAGAACTATGGAAGGTGTGAGTAGGACTCTGTCATGCTGAGGAGAGCTCTCAAAACACCCTTGTCTCCAGAGTGCTCTAACTACTACATTATCACGTAGAAGGCTGGTAGAGATAGTACATCTTTTGAGTATGTTTTTTCCCTTTTTTCCTTCCCAACACAAGAATAAGTTTTTTACAGCTGCAGGGATCCCAGCTCGGTTCACTGTGAAGTGAGCACAGGGTAATCCCCTGAAATCTGCAGCTCTACTGCACGACCATGGGGAAGGGCAGGAGTTCGTTCACCCAGTGTTCCCCTACTCGGTCAGTCCACGGGGGGGTTTGGATTCCAGCCTGAGGGATTTTGCTTCCCTCACACACAGAGAAGGGAGCTTACATGTCTACCCAGGGACTGTGGAGTACAAAATAAGGGCCAAATATTTAATATCTAATAACATCTGGCTTCTCTTGTTTAAGCTATAGTCTTTCACCATCTGATACTATAGTACACATCATCCAGACTGCCTGAGTATGAAAAACAACTATGATCACCCATGTCTACTTTTTGAATCCTGACTAGTAATGTTACTATTTTTATTTCATTGTTGCTGTACTTCTAGATCTTTCACAAACACCCTTAACTTAGTTTGTCATTTGTTTGAATATTTCCTTTGCTAATTTATATATGTGGCTGTGAACTTTTCTTTTTCTCATTCGTTTTGATAACATCTAAAATATATTTATGTCTTTTTTTTTTTTCTATCTGGCAGAACTCCTTGATTTTGGGGGGAGTAGAGGGAAGGGTAACTGAAATACTAAAAAAAATATAAAAATTGCAGCTTTCGTATACATCTTTATACTTAAGTGTTTTATCCTACTAACATGGTTTCATCTTTGGCAAATTGGCCATTTTATGCACTCAGCTCAATGAATCAATGGTCAGAAGTTTTGTTAACAAGATCTACTAATGTACGGAGCTACTGCAGTTCTCAGGGCCCCGCATGCACCAGTGGGCCTGAACTGTCCTGAGCGGATCAGCCTGACTCCAGACCTGCCTTGTCACTGTGGACAGGTCTGGTGGTCACTGGGCTGTTGGACAACCCTCAGTCCCTATCCCTGCTCTGCTGGGCTCTCTGGGCCACCATGATATGGTGTCCTTGAAGGGCAGGACAGTTCTCCTGCCTGTCTTGCCACCACCCTCCCCTCCCCTGCTGAGCAGCCCTGTCCATGCCCTGACACCAAGGGTTTTATAAAGCTTTTGTGCGCCCGTATGTTATTTTCTGTAATATTTAGATCCTCTGATCTATTTTCTCTTAGTAAAACTCCGCATGGGTCCAGGCAGCAAGAGTGCACCAAAAACATGTGAAGAAATGCTTCACAAAGGAAGTGCAGCGACGCCACCGACCTCAAGCATGTTAGGATTTTCACAGCCATTGGTATGTACTAGGGTGCCAGGGACTTCTCTTCTCTGGAACTTCTCGTTTATGTCTCTGCATTGCCCAGAGCTGGGACAGCAGGCAGGGTGAGTAATTAATTTCTCAGGTCAACCAACAAAGAAAACAAAAGAAAACAAGCCTCATTTCAGACCATTTGGAATGTCTTTCAGCTCTTTGTCTCTAGAGGAAGAAAAAATTAAATCAAAACTGTATTTTAAGTGCATAGTATTATATTCCACTTTTATAGTATTCCCCTCAACAAAAACGAACAAACAACCCCTTGCTCACTAAAGTGAGAGAGCCAAATCCGCAAAATTTCCTAGTTACATGATTTTACCCTCTTACTTATTGACAGAAAGGCCAGGACGCGGGATTTTGCAGTCCTGGATTTAAGAGTCTGCTCTTCTTCGTGGTCCTTGAACTCACACCTCCCAGACCCACAGCCTGAGCCAGGCTGGGGTTGAGAACTCCACTTAAATGTTGCTCCATGTGTTGTTAGCAAAGCACCATCTCAGTGTCTGCTTCGTAAAGTGGCACAGCTCTAGGAAGAAGACTCAACAGCACGTCTCCTCAAAATCCTGCTGGTCAGGGCTGTTTAATCAGCAGGCCACCTTTGATGGATTTATCACAGGCAAATGATCCAAGACTCTGTCTGTCTCTACTGAACAGCCCAGTCACTAAAAGTCAGTCTCCTACACGGTTTTCCTCCAAGTTGCAAGAGGAATCATCCTCTGTCCTAACAGCTGCAGCAATTGAATGTGTGGGTGATGATATAAAAACTCAGATATTATCCACAGCAGATGACAACTACCCAGCCCTGGGTGATTTAACAGGAAGGACCCCAGACAGCAGAGATTCTTTTAAACCAGTTCACCATCTCAGATCATTTGCACAAATTCAAAACCAGTGCCAGACGTCAATAGTCTAAATTAACAATATTTTTCAGCCAATCCATATTGACAATATGGATTGTAAGAGAAAGAGGTTTCAGACTTTCATGTCTGTAAAGCTGTCTAGATGAGAAAGTACTCACTACCCTCTTCTCTTTTTCTTGTCATCTCTCTCAGTCACCATCCTAATCATAAGCCATCCCTTCAGATTTTCCTAGTACAATGATCCTTACATCTATCTGTCATCTAGTCTTGAGTGAAGTGGCTGTTTCACTCATCTGACAGAAATGGAGTTGGTTTGCCAAATTTCCATCACTGTTGCTGCATGCACAACTCTGGGATATTAATAAATAGTTTTTTTACCTAGGGCCACCCAGCATGGATCTTTTATCTTAGTGTAACAATTTTAACATTTAGTAGGTTAAAGGATACAGTGTGTGTAAGACTTCAGGAAATCCTTTTGCAAGGTTTTCACTCCTTAGTTGAGATGCAGGGCACGACTATTTAAGGATTAGCTCTCCCCTCTCCCAACACATGCTTCTTTGATGATACCACATCCTTCTAGCTTCCTCTGTGGAACAGAAATGGAGAATAGACTTGCTGAGGGAATTATTAGACTCAGGACTATTTATACCTTTAAGGCAATTACATTCCAAGACAAGAGTATCTAATGTGCAGCACTTTCAGCACATGTAACTTAGGTATTTTTATGAAGTCACAAAAATATTCCTCTTTTAAAGACTGTCATACGTTATAAACCTCAAGCCAGATTTAATGCAAGTGTTTATTTTTTTAATGTTTTCAAAGTGGAAAATATTTTCTCATAAAATATACGGGCATTTTTTTTACTCTGTAAAGAACTCTGTGAACTTTTTTTCCCTCTGGTGAAGAACTAAAGGCAGAGTTTTATAATAAGCAAGGATAATTAATTCGCTTATTTGTATGTTTTAATTTGACTTTCAGCACCATGTTATCTGAACATAATTTTGCTGCAGTGGAGGAGCATACAAAATAATTTATAAAGAGTGACAAGTGTGAGAGCAGTACTTTAAAGAACTAATACTACATACAAGCATCTTTTGCATAGTACCTTGGACTGGGCAGATGATATCTGTGTCATAGGGACAGTAATTTCTGCCAGAGATATTCCAGTAAAAATGATCCCAAATGCATCATTCATAGTCAAGATGTAGGGAGGAAAGCAATTCTCATATTTCTGAGCAGACATCTCTGGCATCATCATCTAAAGTGGTGGAAGATTAGGCGTAATAACAGGCATAGGAGGTGCCAATGTTCCTCTCTCTTAAATTAATCAGGCAGAGCTCATTAAAAATTTCCCATCAACATGATTTTATGAAGGGAAAAGGTGCATCAGATAGTTACAGACAAAAGAAAACCTATCTGCAAGTATTTTTCTGCCCCGACAGTCTTGATCTTTGTTCAGCTTCACATCTGCTCAAAACTGCACTTTTCCCTCTCATAGGTAGAGTTTCTCCGAATTGCACCCCTAGTCCCACAGCCAAACTTCTTCTTCCTTGGAACTTTTGCTATGAAGCACGTCTCCTCACTTCATCTAACCCTTCACAAGCTTTCTTTTTGTCTTTCAGTCCTTCTGACTTCAACTTTGTTGGAAAAATTCCCCCTAAATTTTGCCAGGTGAAAACTGCCTTCTAACAAGTAATCCGTCACTTGGTTACCTCTCCTTGAAGTGCAGAATTGAAAAATTGCTTTGTCCAGTGACGCTCTGCCTTTACTGGCAGTCATTCAAGTTTCATATAGCTCTGTTGTTATCCACACATGAGGTGTAAGATTTTTTCCTATCACCAACTGAGGATTTAATTCTAATAGTGGAAGCAAAGCACATCAGAGAACAAAACCATAGCCCCAAAATGTATTCTGGAGCTGAACACTTGTATGCATAGTGAACTCCCTTTATCAAGCTGACCTAGCATTTGTATGTAGGTAGGATGCCCCTATTGTCACAAATACTATTTCCATGGGAAAATATCCTTGTCTTACACACATACACACACTCATACATACCCTGCCAAAACCACAGTTTTCTTCAGGGTAAAAAAAATCTTTCATTTGTCTCCTCACAAATAAATACGTTCTCAGTTACAACATTCTGTTCCATCAGGATTTTTCTCAAGAAAAAAGACTTCTCTCTCAAGCTGTTGTATCCATGGGGATTGCAAGGTCCTAACTAACTGTTCGAGTTTCACCTGGTGGCAAATTGGAAGAGAGATCAAAATACAGGGAGAGTAATATTGGAATTGTATTTAGTTACCACTCCAAAAAGGAGATGAGCTGCTGTCTTCCCTTTCTAGCAGATATTTATAAATCCCTTTAAAGGAGAACATGTTGCTGAAATCTTGATTGGAACGACAAAGACGTGAGTAAGTGTGACAAGCCCCTTGTCAAAGAAAAGAAAATGTTTCAGTCCTCTGTCCAAATAGATTTCAAAAGACACAATGAGCTACCAATTTTGTCTAGAAATGGACACAGAGTGACAGGTCAAGTATGGCTTTTAACTGATGACCATATAGTAAATAGGAAGAAAATGCCTCCAAAGGATGATTCAGGCACTGTCATTATCCAGCTCCCTCCATACTCCCATAAACATTTCTATCTTACCTAATTTGCTCATCCCAGTCAGCCAGGCTCAGGAAAAATGAAATTCATCAAAGAAATAAAAGCCAAAGCAGCACTTCCATTAGCAATGCTGGCATCCCTGACGGTTTGCTGCCTAACCTGGTGGGCCAGCTTAGTTTCTGAAGGGAATGAAACACATCAGAGCAGAATATTCCCTTTGAAGTGAAGCAGGTGACCCAGATAAAACAACAGTACATACACACACACATCCACACCCACAGAGGGCTCTGGTCACCCCGGCTCTGCCTGGGACATGAGCAGGATGCACATTACACCTGGCCTGCTTGGAAGTGATCGTCATAGCACCCAGCAGCACAGCACTGTCCTTATTCTCCACGAGACACTGAGGGTATGTCTCCAGCTGCCACTCCAAAACCATTCAAGTCCACAGATCCTGTGGCGTATCTGTTGAATCCCTGCAGATGCCAAGGCTACCCCTATGTATCTAACACAGAAGAAAACCTGTGTTTAAGGCACCTGTATCACTTGCTTTGGGTAAGATTCAATCTGAGACTAAGACATATAAATTTAGGAGCAGGATTTAGTTGACTAAACGAAAACACAGTGCCATTTCAGGCAGCCCACTGTATCCAGGACCATCAGGTAGAGCACCCTAAGGTATCTCTAATGGCACAAAACTCTAATATTTAGGTACCTCAGATGTTTACATGTTACCTGTACATGTAAAGCTGCCATTATAGTCAGTGGAGATCTTGACTCAATTCAGTTGCACACACACATATATGGAGTTACATTTAACATGCCCTATAGTGTGGAAGACACTCATATAGAGATGATTGATTTGACAGAGGACCTACAACAGAACAATAACTTTCCATACTGGTAAGTGACAATCAGGGAGCATATTCCAGGAAGCTAAAGCATCACTGAGCCCATGTGTGGGTATCTGAATTCAGTTGCCAGTCAGTACATTCGAAGGTGTCTAGAAAGTGACTCAGATAATGCTGAAAACCTGCAATAGGTCTTCAAGGAGATTGTAGTAGAGACCCTCATTTAGATACCTACATTTAGGCATCTTTACCTGGAGCTGAATCCAATCTCACTGATTAGGCAGATGCAGTCAGAGCAGATACAGGATCAAATCCATCCACCATTTAACAGCAAGTCTGCCAACCTTAGTCCAGAATGGCAGGAGAAATTCTGGGTTGCTACACCTCTCAGCACATTTGGACAGCTAGGCTCTAAAGTGTCCTCATAAAGGGAAAAATATGGTGATGCACTTCAAGTGCCAGCTCTGTCAGAGTGTTATAGGTACAGACACTGAAGTCCCTGTCACTTAAATAGCTCTATATGGAACTAGTAATACAGATCATCCTAGTGACTGCATAGTGCTGACCACTTATATGGTGGCCACACCACTTACCTCAGCTGACCACACAATTAAGCATAACTAATAAAGCAAATCATCCCAACGCACAGTAAAAATTACTAGGTCAATGTAAGTTTTCATCTTTAACTGCTTAAAAAAAAAATTCCATTTATGTCTCAAGTATCAGGAGGACATAGTTTCTCTTCCTATTCTTGTTTTACTATTAAACTGTGTAAATTGGAAGTCACTACATGGGTAAAAATACCTCGATTCTACAACAGTTCCCACTGTGACCCGTATGTGTCCATTTAAGCTTGGAGAGACGGAATAGACTAATCAGAGAAGATATTTGGTCTGCTTAGTTTCTGTAGATTCCATGGGGACTCAGGTCAAATAAAAATAAGTCAAATAGTTCGTCTGACCTCTTGCAGAGGAAAAGCTAGAAAATTCCACCTAATACTTTTTGTCAAGAAGAGATTACTTCTCCATTATGGTGGTGGGTATTATTGGTGTTTTGGGTAGCAGAGCACTACAGCTGTACTAGAGTTCCTGCATTATTAACATAACTGCCCACGGCCAGGTAGGCACAGGAGAATCTCATCATTCATAACATCAAACGAACAGTAGTACTCTGGTTATTTATAAGTTTTGTGTTGTTCTTGTTTGTGACCTAAATTTACGAGAAGTCTGGGGTTACTTTCCATCTTGCTGGAGTTCACTGTTTCTGAGAACGTCAAATGTTTCACTGCTAATGTGGAATTTTGGCTTTTGCAAACTCTGCTGTCATTCTGTCATTGCTGCCCCTGTGCCTTCCCTTTAGGTGATGGGTAGATCTATAAACTATTACATTCTGTAAATACGCTGCCAGAATACTGTCACTTGCTAGTCTGCTTTAGAAACCTCTCTTTCAACAGTAGCTGACAAGGGCTAGGCAACTAGTCAAAGCCGTTCCACTTTAGGGACCAGGAAGGCTACGCCTAGGAGATGTGAAAGGAAAAGCCAAATTGTGTTGTTCTCCTCATTTCCTCTGATATTAAGAGGGCTCAAAGAGTGAGGAAAGCAAGAAAGAAGGAAGAGCTGGAGTTAGTCCAATAAAATATTTTTTGTACTGTTATTAATCATCAATGTTTATCCCCAAAATCAAAAGCATGACAAAAAAAAAAACATGCACATATCCAGATTAGACAAAATCTTGAAAAGCAGCTAAGCTGTGCATAATACTACAAAAGAGCTAAAAGAAAATATGAATTAAATTCTGTTGAATCTTCTGAAAAACCTGAAACACTCATAGTGTCATAGCAGTAAAACTTTTTATTCCATCTTACTGATAAAGTTTATATATTTATAATTTATGAAAAGAACATGTTATTTGCTTTCCTGTCTAGGCACTTTAGGATCTTCACAGCTAACTTAGGATCCTTCAGGTCTAACCTTGTTAAAAGATGCTATTTTTGTTATCCAATAGGTCTTTAAGCCTTGTTTGCTTCCCAGCACTGAAAAAGGCCGTTACAAATATACAGGTAAACACAGGTTAACTATGAACACATTAATATCCAAGGCAGACAACGACCGTTTTGCATAAAACCACAGTCCAGTGGCGATTAGCTGGCACACTGCTAAACACAGCAGTCATCTGAAGTAAACAAATAACATCACAGGAGAAAAAGATATATTTATATATACTGGAGCCAAAGACTTGCTAAAATGACTTGTTAAGGTGCCACCCCTCTTGTTAGGTGCCATCCCCAACAAGCGTTTGGTCAGGTTGCCAAGACAGGACCCACCTTTTCACGATGCAAGGGAATGGAGGTGGCCGGTTGTTTCACAGAGGATTGCAAACAGCCAGTAGATGGTAGCAACTGTCGGTCACTGGTAACCTGAGCTGGATGCCTGCCGACAAACTCGATGCAAAAAAACCCTCTGCTTTTCATTATCAACCACATAAGCTGCTCAGCCTCCCAGGAGAAAGCTGCATTAGCCTTTGCTATAGCTAATTTTAATTGATAGATTAAATTGTTTTCAGAAATAATGCTGACCTATACACGGACTTTGGAAGCTACGCTGTCCATTTAAGTCAGTATTCAGGGGAAAAGTAACATTAGGGCAGAAATGCATCACCAGGGTGTGTGAAAATGGTCTGAACAGATGGAAAGATAAGGAGAAAAACACCGTCTTGTCTATCTGTAGGTTCGGAAGGAGGGAAGTTAATAGAATAAGAACAAAAGAGTTATTATACATGTGCAGAACTTTCAAAACTAAAATCTGTATCCCCATGTTTTCAAAAACATGTCAAGTGTCTTAAACAGTAAGTATCTTTATGCAGAGGATATAAAAAATGCAATCACCATGCTATGAGGAATACATAAAAGAAGCAAACGCCTCACTGCTGGAAAAAATGATGCAAAGATTTCTTTTTAGAGGAATACTCTCCGGCCCATGATAACTGTTACTGACAGAAAATTATTAGCTTGAAACTACAGGATGTGTCTTATAAAAAGAATTTGTAAATTTAATAACATAATTTCTGCATAAATTAAAATATTTTAATAGAATGTTCTTGCTAAATAGTTGAAAAAATGCTAATTGAGGGAAACATCTGCTCTGAACAAGAGCATTTACCACAGGCAAAGTGCTTGTCTGCAGTGGCAGTTTGCATGAGGAATAACAGGATGCAAAGCCTCAAACTGTATTTTTACTCTGACAGGGAGTTTAAGGATATGGCATGTTGAGTTTGACATTCGTTGTGTCCCTGATTTCCATACCATACTTGCTTATTTTTCACAGGAAAAACTGAAGGAGGTGGGAGTAGGTGGGAAGGAGACACTGCAAATGATAAGAGATGACACTGAAAAGCTTTAACTGGGATATTTAAGTCAAGCTGTACTTTTCTGGGTCTCTGTTTTCTTTGTTATCACCGCTAATAAAGGATCTTGGGCACATCTGTGCATCTCAGGTTTTCCTCAGAAACACCTATGTCATGCTCACCTGCTGACTGTGAAGAAGGTACAATCCGCTTAGTGGTCCTGCAAACAGCTTTCCAGCAGAAAAAAACTAGCACATGATGCAAATGCTATCTAAAGAGCCTCTGTCAGCCTTCCCAGGCTGGGATGGTTTTTCAGAACTGTCAAGTTATACTGGTTTGGGATTTTTTTTTCTTTTATTTTTTTCTTTTTCCTTTTAGAAAAGCAGCATCTCTGTCCCTGAATAGACCCGGAGAGCAGAGCTGCTGAGTAAGAGGGCTGAGAGCTGGTGTAGATAATAGGAAAGCTCTGCCTGCCATTTTCACATCCCTGCTAAGCTGTCTTTAATAAGCATTACAATTAGCTTCTGATAGCTGCTCGGAGGCCTGCACGGAGTAGGCTGCTTGTCTGAGTATGGGTTCTTATTAGTGAGTTGTGTCCTCACAAAACTGCCTTCACAAGTGACACCCTTCTCAGCAGTCTGCGCGGAAACGAAGGATTGAACCCATTCAGAGACGGAACAGCCTGTAAAGCCCGTTCCCTAAAGACACAATAACAAGAAAATAATATAAAGGAGAATGAAGGAGCGAGGGACAGGATGGCATAGAAGAACCTGCGCTGGTGCTAAATGAAGCATAATTGTCATCAGGGTATTTTTTTGACCTCTGAGGTATCAACCTGATCGTTTTCTCTTGGACTAAATATACTCACAGTTGGTTCTGGCAACAAGCAATTCTCATGCCGACATCTGCAGCTTTTAGATATGGAAAAAAATAGCCTCCCTTTAAAACTTTGATTTATTCTCCACAATAAAATAAAATTATGGTGTAGCTGAAAATAACAGCAGCCCACAGTTCTCAAAGACACGGTAGAAACAATCTGGCTGGCTGACCCCTCACTTGTGTTTCCTGATTACAGTGTCACAAAAATCCTGTTATAATGATATTTTCTTTATTAAATTACGTGCTCCTGGCAGGTATGCTCTCTTTTGTAAAGGACAAAGAGTATAATGCATGATCTCAATGCAGTTAAACATCTAAGTTGTCTTTAAAACACACTTTGTGCAGAACAGAAACAATACCAAAATGAAAAATGTACATGCATTGAATCAACTAAGTTTAAAGCAAGGGTTGTTTTTTTTTCATTTTCTCTTTTCATTATTATGTTATGCCGTATGTAATGTTATTCCAGACATCATCAAGGACTTCTCACAAAATTCTGCATTTATGGAATCACTTTTTTCTAACCTCCAGCTGAGAAAATGCCTTTTAGATTTGTTCAAATCTGATCATTATTTTCCTTCCCATTCTGCATACGTACTCCCTGACACAAAGTCTCTCAACAGAAAAGAGAATAGTTAGGTGTTTGCAGTGTTTTGTTTGAAGACTTATGGTACATAATTCAAGGTTTAATTCTACTAAAAGGCAAAACTAACCAATTTCCATTCTTTATCTGAAAAATCAAACTTGTTCCTCATGTGTAATTTCTGTTATAGAAGCACCAAACCAAATACAAAGCAAAATTTTTCCTACCAATGTCGTATATTCCATAGCATTTCTGCGTTGGATCTACATATACAAATATGCACGTATATACAGCCAGATCCATACCTACCGCAAATGCTTTCAGTAAAGTTATGAGGTTTACGTCAGCTAAGATCTTGACCTATAGTTTTGTGTAAAGCAAATTCAATACTCTGAAATTGCAATGATGCAGGCGCTTCTAATAGGAAATAATTACGTTGGTGAGCCTGCTCTGAATGGTAATGTAATAATAGTCTCATTCTGAGCTCTGTCAGAACAGTCCTCGGGGGAAGATCAAGGATTCACAGCAGCATAGACAAAATCAAATTTTACTGTCCCAGGAATGAGGACAAATTCTTGCAGCCTCGCTTCTGGATTAGGAAATGCGGTTTTGCAGCAGCTCCCTGACACTCCACCCTGCCTCAGCCAGTTGCTGAGGATGCAAAGGAGCCGGCATGGTGAAGGGTTGATAGTAAGGGTGGCCATGTAGGCAGGGGGATCATGGATACCCACAGATGGGGACACAGAGGTCCAGCAGCTGTGGCATCTGCAGTTGCTCGAGAAGGACAATACCAACAGGAGCAATTTGCCCTGCCTTGGGCGAGCCAGTAAAAGGAAAGTTCAGAAGTGCAGTAGCCACTGTGACACCGACAACGTCCTTCTCGAGTGTTTTCTCGGTTTGCTGGCGTGGTTTTTCAGCTGCCAACTCATTCCTGGACATGGCTGATCGTGCTGAAAAGTGCCCCAGTAGAACAGCTCTCTAGCAAATGGACGTATCTTGATCAAGAGTAGAGTAAGCTCCACTTCAAATGAGGCCAAAATGTGCAAGTGTGAAGCTTTACCAGTCAAGACAACCAGACAATGCCATCTGACAGAAATGGCCAAAACCGAAGTACACACCAACCCTACAGGGATTTATTTCTGCACTGAATCATCTCACTTTCTTACCTCCAACAATGACATAAACCAGAGCCGTGAAAACAAGGCTTCTCAGGCCTTCTGAAACGTTTGAATCTCAGGGTTTCGGCTCAGTCTGACCCTTAGTGAAATCTTGACATCTGCAAATACAGGCCTTTCACATGCAAATAGAGGGGTGTAAATAGGGAGCGCAAGCATTTTGGAAATGCTTTGACATACTGGGCCCCTAGACCAACTTTTTCTTTGGTCACTTCTTTCTCTGTAGTTAAGAAATGTTAAGACATACGCCATGCGACGTTGTCAGGACTTCTTCCCATCACTACCCATGTGTCTAATGATTTAGATGAAAACATATTCAAAACGGTCGTTCACCAGTCTCCCTACAGGTTTAAATATTTTCAGTTTCATGTCAAAGGATGCTGGAATGGGAGTGATACTCTGCCCAGTACTTTTCACAATACAAATCATCCAAGCAGAGGATGTGTAAAAAAAAAAAGCGATGGGCAGTGAATCATGGGTGTTCCTGATGTTATTGTAAGGCTTCAGTGTTAGCATCCTGTGCTGGGCAAGGACCCTGCTTAAATTCTCCTGTGGTGATGAGATTTGCCTGTGCATGCAGCACATTTCCAGATCCAGAACTTCACTCATTCACTAGATAACACAGGTTTCCCCTGCACAAAATCCTCTGCTACAGTGATCATATCCCACTGTCCCTTCAGGTGACAATCTGAGTGCCAGCATGACCCCAGGGTCTTTGTATGCTGCTTCTACCTTCACCGTTTGAAAACTGAAATTTCCAAGAAGCAGGTTCCAGACATTTTGGGGGCCTTGCTAAAATCACAGGAGTAACTATGATTAGTTCAAATCATCTAGGTCACATTTAGGTGTCTTCTCCTTGGGATACCGGCTTAAGATACTGTTCATCTTAGCCCCAGCTGGATTCCTTGGTTAACACATGGATCCTGTTATTCAGTAACTCCTACCATCTAGTTGATGGAATATTATTGAAATTCTGGTTTTAGCACAGAAAACACCATGGACTCTGATTTTTAGCTAGATTCCAGTTTCCTCTTTTATGCAAGACACAGCAAGTAGAATTTCAACAGTTGAAGATCCTTAAGCAAGTCAGTTTATTTTTGTGCTTTTGATATTGTCAGATTTATAGTCAGGTCACTTAGGACTTAAATGACTACAAGGTCTTCTCTGGGGAAAGTCTATCAGTAAGAAAGATATTCTTGGAAGAGTTTTAACCTTTCCTAACCACAAAGGCTTTGTAAAATTCCCTCTTAAGGCAATATGTGACTGACAGCTTTTCCATTTTATTGCAATAATCTTGCAATCCTGCTTTACTATACATCTTAATCTTCTCCTTTCTTCTGCACTATTGGATTGAGATCACCAACATCAATAAAGAAGCAGAAACAGCATCTACTTATATTTATCAGGAAGAAAGAATTTCACTTGACAGTGATGAAGAAAGATTGAATTCTTGTTCACTTTCAGCCTGGTTCCTGGGGATTTTCTGATGCATTTTAATCTGATGGATTTTCCAGAACCTATAAACAAACTAAACTAAAAATCAAAACAAAACAAAACAAAAACCTGTTTTACAAAGTTTTTTTCCTTCAATTCACTCTGTAAATCTTCCTCATACATTTTTCCTTACTTTCTCATTTCCAGGTTAGAAATCAGTGCCTACATTCCATAAACGAATGCTTTTAAACAACACTGTAAAATATGGAGGTCACATGTTACATGTGTGTAGTGATAAGTGACTGAGTCTTTTATTGCTGTTTAGGTTGGCAGAGAAAGCTATAACATATGCATGTAGAGGGAATCATTTTGGTTTGGATTTAGCAGGGGAAAGAAGGAAAGAAGGGGGGAATTTGCAAACATGTCTGCATGTCCCAAAAGGATTTAAATCTGGCTTATTCTTGCCATGCAAACAGGTCATAAATCTGAAGAACTAGACATTAGCTGTAAGTCTTTAAGAACAAACCATTTCTTGGATGCAGCAAGCAGGAGCACATTTAGGGGATGTATACTTCTGTTACATTTTGGCATGTCCTCCTTCCATATCTACCGTGATTTCGCAGAGCCGGTCAAAACATAGGCAAATTTTGATAACACCCAAGTTCGAAATTTGTCATGAAGAATACCTAAAAACATTTTGATTGCTTGTTTTACTTTCCTTCTTTCCTTCTACATTTGACCACCTTTTCGTTTTCTGTGGAAAGTTTCTGCGTTTCCTTTCAAGTAGTTTTTCCTTTCTACGTCCTAAGGTAGTCAGACATCCTGTCAAACTCTGGATGTATTCCCAGGGGGACACTATTTCCCAGATGCACATGGTCCTGAAAAGATGGACTGGCCTAACAATTTTATGTTATGTTGCAGAGTATTTACCACTGAGGTAGAGAGGGCAAGGTATGGGGTAAATGTAGTTTTTCAGTTTTGCAGAAGGGAAATGTAGGCCAATATGAAAGGCCATCTTAGAATATAATACTCTTGAAATAGCCTGGAGATATGTGCAATACCTGTCTTCACAGTCAATCCCTGACAGACAACAGTATTTCTGTTGGTTTCACTGGTGTAGTGAGTAATGGACCGAACTGAAGTCAGGAGTTAACAAAGCTGGGGTAACTCAAACCAGAGACTCAGTTTAAAACAGGAGCTTGGCTCACCATGACTTGCTGCCTCATGTAATCACCTTCATTTCTAAAGAGCATTGTGTAAATAGGAACATGTGACAATGGAATATTCTGATCTGGAAACGTTTTGCACCCACATTTTGTAAGTGCCAGACAGAGGAGAACACGGTGTCCTCATGGCCAAAGTTTCTGTTTGGGGCTAGAGGATCTCTCCAACTACTTTAGTAAGCAGTTTGGGCCACTATGAGTGGATCTACAGACCTCAGGAGTTGGTGCAGAGGTTCTGACATCTCAACATAAACATTTCAGGGTTATTTCAGTTTGTAATAATTCTAGTCTGGTGCTGTGGACTGAATGCCTATCTGCAGCTTAAGTACAGCAGGTGTTCCACTCAGTCATTGCTTCCAGTTCAGTTTCAACCCAAAAGACTCTGGTCCGTGAATGCTGAGACCACTTCATGATGCAAATCAAAGCACAGCAAATGGTGAAGAGTCTGCTCTTCAGGTTAAGGAGACTTGTTGGAGGTTCATAAGCAGTAGAAACACGTTCAACTTACTAATTCTAATAATGCATTTATAGTAGATAATGCCTATCACAACAATGGCTCATTTGGTGGTATTAATTGTGATTTATTATGAATGCATTCATTAGGCCCACTCTTCCAAATCTGGATGTGCTTTGCTTGATTCAGTATCCAAGGATGGCTTCGTTTTCCTTGCACTTTCTGGTTTCTGTGTTTATAATTTTATTCCTTGGCATAATTTGATTCCCTCTTTGGAATTAAAGTTTCAGTCAGAGATTGCTCAAAGCAGCAATGATACACCAATTCTCTTTCTTTTAGGAAAATTTATTTTGGAGTAAGCTTGGAGCTGCATCAGCCAGAGATTACTCCCAGCTTGGGCAGCCTCACTGCAGCATGAAGAGGACAGGGTTTGTTCCATAGCACATTTCCAGGTTGTCATACTAATATGTCATTTGCTGTTCTAATTTGTTAATCACTATACATCAGCAGCAGTTGTGAGGCTTGTGTTCGTCATCCCAGATGAAATCTGGCAACACTCAGAGTTCTAGTTTTCACTTTTTTTCCTAAAACTTGATAAATGGCACAATTCTGTATGAAACTCTACCCTCCTACTTCTTTTTTTTAATATATATATATTGCTCTATTCTATACATAGGATCATTTCTATAAGAACATAAAGATGCAGCTCTAACAGAAAAAAATGCTTAGGAAGTTCAGAGCATCTGAAATCAGAAGATGAGAAAAGAAACCATTCTGCAGACTTAATTAAGGCTTTTGCTAGCAGCAAAAACCATAATGCAACATGACAGTTATTTGAATGATTTTTCTTAAGATGACTATTGCTTTTCATTATCTAATTTGACATTAAGGTTGGTGCTGTGTGTCTAGCCTGCAAAACAAAAATAAAAGTTAATAAAACACATGCTAGAAATAGAACACAAGTTCAGAGGGAATGCTCTGGGGGCTAGGCCTTTCTCACGCTGTGGGGGGAGATATACTACCATACCCTTGTCCTAATTTTTTCACTGTAGTTTAGAAAAGGCCTTATGGCTAATATGTCACATCTAATATAATTTGCTATTTCTGCCTTGCATTTTATTGAACCTTACTTTTTCATATTATAACCACTCTGCTAGGAGGGTTATAGATAAAGTTGTGTCAGCACTTCATTATTAACACTGTTTTTTCTGTTTTTCAAATCAGACATCAAAAAACTCTCACCCATGGCTTTAGACTGGTAGATATTTTCAACTTATGCATGATTCATTTGGAATAATTTTAAAAGAAACAGTCTGGTCCACATTTTATCTGGTGATCCATTTTTTGCTCCTGAACAGCAGGATTTCCACTGAGTGCTGGAGCTTAAACTGCAGCCCAGCCAACTTACCCTGGTGGTGTAACCTTCTTCTTGCAGAAGCTCTTCTTCCCAGTCCTCCTCTAAAACATGCCAGAAGACCAATGAACGAGAAAGTCTGACATTTGCAGATACTGGGTGCTTCTACCTTACACAGCCTGAGGACCGCTCTAACACAAGTGTGTCTTCCTTGAACTGGGAACTGGCTCTACAAAATCAATAGATCTACAAAACTGCCAGCACAGTCCAGTCAATTCAGGCTTGAAATTGAAGATTAAATGCAATGATGTCTTTCTGATAATGTTTTTAAATAAAACTGCACTTACTCTTGAAGTCTTGACCGAAAAAAAAAAAAAAAAAGCAAACTATTTAATTCAAGAGTGTGTTTTGCCTACATAGGAATACATGACCAAATCTCCTGGGAGTTTTTCTTACTAAGCAGCAAAAAATAAATAAATAAACACAGTAATTCTCCCTTGAATTATTGAACAATTGAATTGGCTAATACCCTCAATGCCAGCTGCACAAAGAAAACAAATAAGGAAGAGTATTTAAAGAAAAAAGCTCCTGTCCCAATGTGTTCCACTTCTCTTGAGCAATGTAGATGCTGAACCAGAATATTGATTGACAGGTAATTAACAAAACATATCTAATTTATTTGATGATTAAAGATCTAAGTATCTCTTTCAAGTGGATTAAAAGGAATTCAAATATAAGTATTTCATTTGTGAAACTCTATTTCTTAAGTAATTCTGTATTAATTACTTGCAAATGAGGTATTTTTGTTTCATATGTCTTAAACCTCAACAAATACCCTTAATGAATTAACTGATAATGAGTGCCTTTTTAAAGCAGATCAGATACTAATTTGAAGTAGCTTAATAGGTTCTTACTGCTGATATTGTCATCACCTATTGCAAGCATCAGCAAAATAATTTTTTTCTTTTTTTTTGCTCTCTACTTTCTTTTACTCCTTTCTACCAATGCAATTATTTGTAAAGAAGAGGATTTCCTTAGTCCATGTCTTCAGAACGAAATTTTACAGGACAATAACTGAAGCCCTTCATGCACTCAATAGCAATCAAAAGAAATTATGCCGTTTATTGCTGTACAAAGTGAAGAAAAATACCATATTTCTGTGATTGAAGTTTGGAAAAGAGGCACAAATTGATAGAGCATTTGAGGTTGGAAGGTATCTTGGAATCATCTCAGTTGACACTGTGCCAAAAGCAGGGTCAGTTTGGCTCAGGCTGCTCAGGGCTTCATCTGCTTGAGAGATTAACATCTCCAAAGACAGAGCATGGAGCACTGCAAGACCGTCATCTTCTCCATCTTTCCCCGTGTATTCTGTCTGATTTCCTTTCATGACTTTCGCTGGCCATCCTGCACCTTCTGAAGCACACTCAGAGCTCTTTTATTCAGTGTCCAAACTCCTCAGATGTTCTTTTCATCAACACTTCTGCTTATCCCTTCAAACCCACATTTGTCTCATCTTAGTTCTCGGTATTCCCCCTCCAGATTTCACTGTTTGTCTCTTGCTTTCATTGCCACAAATAAGTAGATACTAACTGCAAATTCCTTTACAAGAAGCAATGGTTTTCAGACATCTTTCACTTTCAGATTTTGCATTAGAGCTGTATTCTGGTGTTAAACTACTACATAGTTATATTAACCTTCCCTGTTCTCAAAGTTACATTGTAATTTGCAAATAGATCTTGATTTTAAATGCCTGCAATGCTACAGAAAAAAAAAAATCTTCTGTCCAAAATTTCAAAACCTGAATAATGTTAACCAAAAAAAAGTAAATATTTTGATGAAGTACAGATACGCTGGCACATGGAAGTTAAAAGTCAGATGTCTCATGTTCCAGTTCATTACCTTAATCTATTTCCCACTAGCTAAGTGTCTACTTTAGGGCAGTCATTTAGTCAACCGTGGTGGTTAGTAGAAATGTAAAATTGCCTCAGAAAGAGACCCAGCCATCTTACCATGATGCCTGTCCAAAGACAGGATGAACTACCCACTACATGTTCTTTTCTCTCCCTATCTCCAAACATGGGTATCTCCATCCTCCTTAAGACCCTACTGTCTGTCTCTGTACTTTGAGTTTTATAGCCTTTGACTTCCAAAGAACTTTAGCGAATATTTCTGACAGGGAATATCTTGTATCGTCAGGTCTCTAGGACCATGCTGTTGGCTATTTTTCCTAGACACAGCAAATGCAATCTGTGAAACAGGCTTGGCAGAGCAAACGTGTGGGAATGAAGACTGAAAATTCATTATGCGCAGTCAGTGAAACATAGAGAAGACAGAAGCAAGGCCAAGACAGGAGGGAAAGGAAAGGTGAAAATACTGAAGGAGAAAAGGAAATATGGCTAATGCAGAGAAGCAGCATGGTCTGAGCAAAGGACATGATAGTAAGTCTGAGGTGTGCAGAGTAACTTTGGATACAGAGAATAGAACAGAACTCATACATCAATGTATGGCATGACAACTGCACATGGAGAGAAGGTTAGGGAAACCGAATAATGAAACAATTAAGCTTAATATGTCTACAAATTGTTGCTAATTATCAGTATGTCACTCTTAAGGGCATCACTGTGGTTGCACACAAAGATGTGATAAAATTTCTAACACGAAGGGAAAGAGACAAGGCAAAACTGTTCATAACTGATCCTACAAATATAAATCCAACATGTCTCATTCTGTGTCTGGCAACAGACTCAACCAGAACATGCACTCAGAGCAGATGATATCAGAGTGCAATCAGCCAGGCAAGGGATGCTGGCTGGAGGTAAAAATGGGACCACCTGCCTAAAACCACTACCCTGTATTATGTGCATCCACCCTCCCTCCACAAGAAAGTGAATATCAATCTGCCGACAGCAGACTGCTTCTCTTACTTGCCCTTCATAAATTCTTTTACATGCAGGACACAGACTCCTAGAGATCTGTGAGTCAAAGCTACCAATTAGAGAACACCTTTTTTAGGTGGCTCACAGGGGCACCCCATGGAGAGCAGTATCTAATTGTGTGGTGCAAGAAAGAAGCGACAAGACAGACCACAGATTAATTTTGGAGTTTACCTTTGCCCCCACATTTGCTCCGGTGTGATTGACACCGGAGCTCCACAGTGATTGACCCCACTGCCATGGGGTTCACACTCTGAAGGAAAGGACGGTACACCACATCCTTAAACAACTCAGTGAAAGCTGGGCTACATTGAAAGTGCAGAGAAGAAGATAAAGAGAATATTCAGCTTCCCCCTCACTTAATAAAATTAGTTTAATGTGCATGCTATCTCTGTTAGGCGTTTACTATCTGTCTCCTTCTCCTAGAAGACAAGATTCATTTCCAGAAAACTGTCAAGCCAAAAGTGTGATACCTTTACAGTGGAGATTTTAACTGCATTTCTGATAAGAACATATACAAGAAACCCTTTGAAATTGATCTTCCTATGATTTCATTGATGCCTTGAGTGTTTCATTTGAAATGTTAGACATTTCCTAGACAGAACTATGAAGCTGGCTTTTAGCAAGACAATCAAGGTTTTATGCTTTTAATCACCATCTGTTGTTCAATAAATGTCAAATTGTTCCTAATGCTATCTTCTAGCATACGGGTTTTTAATTTGATTTTGTATTTTGTGTTCATTACTGGCAATTGAGGGCTTGTTGTAGAGGATTTTCATTTCTTATACTGTCTTGATTCCACTCAGAAATAAATATACATACGCATTCACACAGAGACACACACACGTACAAAGGATGTGCACACTTTTAAAAGCTGTAGAGGAATACAGAAAGCATATGAAATTATTCTTTCAGTGGTCACAGTGACTGCAGTGCCCACAAAGAATATAAAAAGAATGAGATAACAGAGCTCCAGAAAACTGTTGAGAAGCACCAGAATTGTCAGACTGCGTCTTTCAATCAGAAAGTTCAAAAGTCATTTTGACTGAAAACACTTGTATGTTACAGTGAGGGTCAGGGTTTGAATAGGAGGACTATGAGCCACTGAAAGAAAATAAATCAGCTGTTGACTCCAAAAGTGGTTTGGATGTCACAGCGAAGAGTCAATACACCCTGAAATACCATGTGAATCCAGACTGGTTGGGCTGAGAGATAAGATATGAGAAGTTTTTCTTCTATTCACAGCAGAGAAAGCAGATGTGAAAATGAACCGCCTTTGATGAGCTTCTGCAAATGTCAGCAGAGGAAGCAGAAATTCTATCCTGCCCTCTGATCTGGGACAACAGGTCTTCTGCCAGTGATTGGTTAAATAACAGGAACATACTGCTTTCCTAAAGAGTTTTACAAATACTTCAGGACTCCTTTTCTGAAAAACTTTCTTCGCAGTCCTCAAGGAGAAATGAAATGCCTTTCAACTGTCAATGTGCTGTTAACAATCTGAGCTCTACGTGACACATTTGATTGCTTGGGTCAATTCTGAAATATTCTCCAGAGACATGAGAAACCACATGTAAAGCTAATTGGGACAGATTAAAGATTCAAGGTTGGTTAGAGAGACAGAAAACCAAGCTGGGTCACTATAAAAAGCGTCCTATCTAGTCAGACTGCTGCTGTTTAGATCCTCGAGAGGTATAAACTGATGAAAAAAAAAACCAAAGCAAGATGCTTCATGAACATGCGTAACAAGAGGCTAAGTGACTACAAGCAAATTTCAGAGTGAATCTGAAGATCAGCATCAAGTCCAGTTCCAGAATTTGAAGACAGGAGTGGAAGTCAGAATAGGAAAAACTTATTGCTGAGCTACCAGACAGGAGATGGACTCACAAACAGGACCTGAAAAGGACCTCTGACATTGCAAGAGGCTGTTCAGACTGGTCCCAGCACCACACCATGATCAACCAACTTTGTTTTATTCTTCACAGATATTTGTCCAGCCTTAAAACCCTTTCAAGACACTTTCAGATCTCCAGTCAGTCTTTTCCATGCTTGTCTGTCCTTTCAGCTAGAAAACATTTCTAAAATCTTGATCATATTGCTCTCTTGCTATAACTCAAGCCTGTCACTACTTGTCGTATGTCCTGCAGGCATCTAAACCAGTTCATTCCTTTCCCGGCTGCCACGACCCTTTGATTACTTACTTTTCCCCCATCTTCTTTTCTCAGCACCATCCATCAACAGAAAAGAAAAACACTGATAGAACTGGAGATTTTTCACCCATTTTCACAGCTAAGACATGTTGAAATTGGCCAGGTGGGCCACAGTAAGTAGCAGTCATGCATGGTGAAGTGGAAAGAAGCACCAGCACAGAGCTAAGAAAATAATAGCAGAGAAGTTTCTCAAAGCCAAACACCCTGGCAGTTTGTTCCTTGCCAATCATATGACAGGTCACCGGATCAAAACGAAAGGCAGGTGATATACCACAAACCATAGCTGGCTGACAATAGCCTTTGCAAAACACAAGTAATATCAATAAGGTGATAAATATACCATCCACACAGAGCACCATAAAAACAGATAACACCACCAGACAAGACTTCATTACTTTTCCTGTCTTTTTAGCTAAGCCACAGCCACCAACTAGGCCAGGTTCCATCTGTATCACTGCGAGAGCCTGCCCCAAGGACCTTGTTGGTACATTCAGGACACAGCAATATCCATGTTGCCTCCCCTCTCTACAGACACAAGCTGCTGGTGGTTCCAGTTAAGGTCATTTGGTGGCCGGAAGTCAGTTCCTACATTCATTCCAATAATGCTACTATTCGACCTGCACAGCTGCAAACTGGAAGTATAGCTAAGGTTTTGCTGAAAATTTGGCCCCAGATTTCAAATCAGCACCTCTTTAACACTAAATTTTCAGGAATCTTCCTGAGGTGGCTAAACACAGTGGTGGTTTGTAAATTGGGAGGTGATAAGGGCCTAGATGGGAAATAACTGCAGGTGAGGGAGGAAGGGAAAGGACCAATATTATTAACATTGTGTAGGAATAAACTGAAGTATTTTAACATGACCTGTATATTGGGATTTGGAGAAAGGATTCAAGTGAGGATAAAAAAGGTTATATGACACCCAGTGGCAGAGGAAAGGAAGGCGGCGTCAGGGAGGGTGATACTAAGAGCTACATTTTGTCTGCATTATGCTTATGCTGATGGTTTCAAAAGTGAAATTGCTTCTGAAATAGTCAAATTATGCATTATGAATACATTATCTCATGCATTTAGCCCTCTTTTTCTGCTGAGAAATAATTCACAAAACAATCCTGGTTTCTGCAAATGTATCCACTTGAAGCTCAGAAACTGGTCTAAAAACAGATCTTTACAGCTCTGAAACACCTCAGCTAGTTCAGCTGCATTAATAGGTCAGATAGATGTTCCATTAGACAGTCTTTATCACACACACATATACACACGCAAGTCAGTACCTACTATCCAGTGTCTATATTATGGCAGCCTCCTGAACGTTTCTCAGCTTGCAAGAGCAATTGCCATGGAAATGTTGTGACAATCCCCTTGAGGCAAATGAGTGGTCTACACAACAGCATTTCTGAGCTCAAGAGATCCCTTTTCAAGGCTATATTGAATTGAGTAAGTCACACCGTTACTGAGGCCGTCTCAAGACTGGCAGGGCAAAACTATACAGTGATTTGCCAGCCTTAATCGCTTTTCAGCTCTATGCAGCAGCCCTCTGGAAGTCCTGAGACATGCTTTTCCAACACTTGCGCAGTATAACTGAAGCACCCATTGTTAAAGGGCTGTTTTCAATTTTTCTTAGCAGTCCCTTTTGTAGCAGGGTCAGCTTTTCAAGGAGGGCTAACACTCCTTCAGTGTCAAAAGGACCCTGGGTTCCAAGAAAAAGATTCCACAAAGTAAAGAAATATTAAACTGATTATTGAAATAAAGTAATATTGTATTATCATGGCTCGGATTATTTAAGTGCTCGTTCTTCAGGACAGTTAATGTCCTCTCTTATTTCATATAGCTTTCATGTATGCACCTTTTAGGGTTTTAGGATTCACTTTATCCTTTCCATTCTTTACCTCCTCACATCTTTTCTCTTTCCAGGCCTTCTCTCTCTCCTATCATTTGTGTGATACATACATATCAAAACTTAGTTTGTATCATACCCTGCTGTGTACCATCACCCTCCCTCTGCACTAGAAATAATATAACCTACCCCAGTTCAAAACATTGTCCTATATGGATGCATTTCATGTAGGGGAGACTTGAGTTTTCAGTTATTACTTGTTACCAATACTGCTAGCAGATCAAAGTTCAGGAGTGTTTGAACTGAGGAAGGAGAGCTTGCTGGTTATATAGACCCAGCTGCTGTCTGTGTTCTTGTTGACTTGCACTCCTGTCGACCTTCCAGAATGGAGGTTTGGTTCAATGCCACCTCCATCTTTAAGGGAATTAACTGCTTGTTAGAAATGTGAGAACGACAGTCTTGGAATCTACGAGACTTGCTCAGGGACACAAATTACATAGCATAAGTAGGAACATGACAAGGACTTCAGTTCATGGTATGCATGAGCGCTGATTTTGAGGGAACATGCCCATGTGAACGATACACATTAATCCTGCCCTGACATCTTTGCTGACGTGATAAGAAATGCAGAGCACTATGGTGGCAATGCTGATATGGGGATAACTTCTTCTAAGAGCCAGGCTTAAAAATAATACATTTCCCATAATGTGCCAAATGGCTATTTCCAGAGTCACAGCCCATAGCACGTCAGTGGAGGCCTTCATATTCAAAAAGTATTTACAAACACCTTGCTCATCCCTGTTAGGAAATTATAAATACTGTCCCTGTTTTAAGGAGAGGAATAACAATGACAGCAAATGCAAATAACTTGCTCACAAGGAACTGATTCTCATAATTCACTCTCAGGACATGCCTCCTGTGTTGTCACTGGAGCAGACCCTCCTCACCAACTGGCAATGGCCCAAGAAAGATCTGTCTCCCCCTTCCCACTCAGCAGAGCTGTGTTCACCCCTCCTGTGTCTACAAAGCCCATGCTTATCTCCCTGAGGTGGGCAGACCTGAGACAGTCATTACAAGCTCCATGATCTGTCTGCCCTCTGCCCACACTCATAGAAGTGGTCTCATCTCAGCGCGTTGACCCTGTGCTCAGCCAGCACCAAACTCCATTCATCCCCTGTTGCTCTGAGCAGCCAAATGCCTGGTCCCACTGTAGGCAGATCCATGGGGAAAGCGTGGGTCCATCTTAAACCCATGAGCCTGCTCAGCTGTCCCTCCCCAGAGCAATGTGTAGCTTCACTTTCTGACTATAAACAATGTGCATGAAGATGGAAGCAGAAACCGATGTGGACTTCTGTGGCCAAGCTTGGACCTACACTTTTCTGAAGTTTCAAATTTGCCTTGCCTGCCCAAATCCAGTATTGTTCTTCTTGAGAGACTTATTGCTAATATTATAATCCACGCTGGCAAATAAATGTACACATCTCATTGATTACTAGAATGACTGCAATGAAATTGCTTCCTCGCGTCTTTCCTTCGTCTTTCTTAGCTCTGCACATGTAATTTTCCACTCTATTGTACTTGCTCTGAACTACGCTTTGAAGAGCTTTTCCATTTACTGAAATACTAAACAGTCACAACAATTTATTTGCACTTCTATTGTGCCTGCCTCCCCTCGGAGAATATCAACACAAATTACAAACATCAGTGATTTTAGCCTCCATTCATTCCAGCAATATAATCCCCAGCCTGCAGATGAGGAAACTAAAGCGTGACTTGTCCAAAGTCATATAGGAAACTCACTCCAGAAATCAATGGTGTCTTGAGGATGCTGCAGGCCATGGGTACTGTGAACACGTGCAGCAGAGATGCTCTCTGCACATGCAGTAAGACCAGCTCCTGAGCAAGGGGCGTGGATTTGCTCCAGCTGAGTCTCCAGACTTGCAGAGCCACTGCCCAGAAAGTCTGACCCATTTGGCTGCAAGGCTCCTTTTGAAGGAAGGGCCCAGAACCCGAGCCTTGCGGTGCCATAGTTTAAGACAGCACTGCCAAAAAATAAGAACCTAATTTCTGCGCAGGTCCCTGCCTGCGGAAGTGTTAGGCCACAGTTCAGAAAGCGGTGCGCACATCAACATAAATTTTTAATTTCAGTTTCTTTTCTTCCTGATCTCAGGAACATCACATGATGCAAACAAGCCACCTGCAACCTGTAAAGCTGCTAACGCTCCCCTAAAAAAGATCCTATAAATGAATGCTGCACTTTCACTGGCTTTTGGGGTTTCTTTAGAGCAAGGAGAAAAAGGAACTACACGAATCGTGGAAGACTCAGCTACCATTATAGGAGCATGCATGATACAGGTGTATATAGTCCTTCCATCCCTAATGCTCCACCAGCTGGCTGGAAACAATGTCATTAGGCTATTAGAATAGAATCCATCTTGCTTATCTTGACCCCTAATTTAAATATTAGGTTTATAATGAGGCAGTCCTCCTAAATTGCTTCAGTCCCTAAACAGCAAATATGGGAAACTGAAGGCTTCAGTAGGGAGATTATGTGTCCAGCTCAAGTGACCAAATGTAGATGTACCACATAACTTTTCAGAGTTTTTTCAGAAACACTTATAATTCCCAAATATCTACACAGAGGACACCCATATAAAAACCTATGTAATTACTATAGAAGGATGATTTAAGAACCAGCTTAAAGCTTAAGCTAAAGATAAATACATAAAGTAGGAGGACTAGACATCTTTATCTTATATGCCAAGTTCAGTTGCTTTTTGTTTCCAATCCAAGCAAAAACATAGTCCAAAATTATTTCTTTAGAAGTCAAAATTAGTTTCCATTCATAGCCTATTCAGTAAAAATCATTACGTTGCTAATCTTTTTTAACACAAATAGTGTGAGAGCTGAATTTCTGCTCATTCTTTTACAATGTTGAGAGTCAAAGAGAACGAATTGTCATCTCCTTATAACTCAATTCAAACTGTGCTAGTTTTATAAGTTGTCTGCTCACACATCAGAAATAGAGCTATCCTGAAAATATAAGTGAATAATAGATTTGATAAAATATGTTGTTTCCACATGATAGAAACTATGTAAAATTGATTTGCATTTATTTGACATTTCATCTGAAAAAAAAAAAATGGAATGAAACTTTCAAAATGGCATAACATTTCATTTCAACATTTTCAAAAGGAATCTTTTGCATTTTTTATTTTGAAATGGCTTTTTCATATCAAAATTGACCTTGTTTAAAAATATGGGGATTCAACCATATGTGGAACACGCAGGTTTAGTTGACTACTCATTTCAGCTATGCCAGTATGGAACAAATCATATTATTTTCGAGCCCCTGAACCTTCCCACCACCATCTCACTCCCCCCCAAAAAAGGAAGATGTTCCAGTGTGATGTGAGTTGAGACAGGTTGGTTTTTTTTCCTCACAATTTTTTGTCTCAGCCTTCAAGTTGTAAACTCTATTACTTGTTATTTTCCTCACTAGAAACAAAACCCTTGGGTCGCATTCAACTTCATTCCCCTCAAACACAACAGTGGAATTCAGATGCTTGCACGTAGATGTCCAGGATACACATGGGATGGGCTTCCTTCAAGGGGCAAAGTGAATACCACAGAGTCTGGAAAGGCACTGAGCACAACCTAGAGTAAACACGTACATCTGATCAAATAAAGAAATATGTCGTTTCATTGAATGTGACAACTGAGGGACACACATTCGGGGATTCAGTTGCACAGACCGTAAGCATCTAGGGCCAGGAGATACATATGACACAGAGGCTACAGGATGTGTGCCTCACAACGCCAGATAGAGGCAAGGCAATGTACCCTAAGGCACTTCAAATGGCCCTAAAAATGCCAGAATGGGCCACAGAATTAAACCCCACATGTTTAATATAATCCACTTAATATGTGACAATACTCCAGAGGGTTATCCAGCCTACCTATTTTTATTATTTCATGTTTTTTCTTAAGGAATGGGTGAACCACCGTCAGACAGTGTCTAACTCTTTCTATGGATAGTGCCTATACAACTAGCTTAGAGTAAATACATCTTGTAGATTCATGAAGATGCATAGAATAAATTCTGTTCCATCTGATTCATGTGGCTTTGCAGTATAATATCAAGAGTGATCTTTGAATATTCACAGCAAACTCATCAACTGAGGGGACCATGACAGTCACAACAAGTGCTTCATGAGATGCTCGTTAACATTTTGCAAAAAGGAAAAGTGGATTCAGTTCTATAATTAAAGCATCCATGCCAAACCATTTGCTCTGTCAAAATAAAACTACTCATTATCGTGTCATAGACAGCACATAGTTTTACTCGTGGAAGCCCAGGCAGTGTTCTAACTGGCACTTGGGGGATACACATTGCTAGCTTTAGGCTTCCCAGTGAAATGCCTAAATTATGAGACCAATTTCCCTGGACTCTTTGCATAACTCACAGAGAAAGAACTAAAGGAAACAATCTCCCTAAATGCTGCCTAAATCTCAAACAGGAATCCGTTCTGCAGACTTCAGAGCCCTCCCAGCCTCATAGGTGCTTCATATCATTAATAAATTAGTTTTTGTTTGCCCTCACATGGGTATTTAGATCATGTGAGATACTCTGGGGTATCATGGCTATCAGACAGGATAGACCCCTGTGGAATCACTGTGGGGGACAGGCAACAATACCTTAGCCAGCTCTAGACCTAAACTACATTAAGGTCTAAGTGACTTCCTACTTCAGCTCAAACTTCCCAGAAGTTTATCTTTAATTACCCATGCATGCTGAAAAGGACCTCTGTTTTGAGGCTAAGCATTTATTGACTGCCTAAAGCCCTATTACAATCCAGGATTAGGCGGACAGGTGACATTCAGGAGACTAAGACTCTTGGAAAAGCTCAGTTTATTCTGGTCTGGCAGAAATTCCATGGGAAGCCAAACGTCCCTTTTGCTGAAAAGGCTTTTTGTGGCAGCCGAAAAAGGTAATATAATGATTTAACGGTAATATTTGAAATTCACTTCACTGTTTTTAGACTTGTTCCCCCCACAATTGCCTCCTGCTTGTCTGGACTGAACAATCCCCCTGATGTGACTGTGGAGGTCCTTGAGATGTGCATCATATTTGGGACAAAATAATGCTATTATCATACAAATGATGCTGAAGAGCTGCCTCTGTTGTGCAGGCTACACTAAAAAATGAATGAAAAAAAGATTAGATTCTGTGAGATCCTTCCTTGCAGGAACACTGTATTGTAAAGCAGATTTACTTCATTTCCTTCAAAATCCCTCAGATAATGCAGGACAACGCTTTTCAATGGTTCCCACTATAAGCGCTGCGTGTCTAAGTAAATGGAAACATGGTACACTTCAGAAATCATTGTAAAGAATTACTGTTTATCTGGATAAGGAAGGGTAGTCTTGAGACCCGATTATGCCTACTGGTCCGAATGCATTGAAAACTCTATTCTCATTTTCACATTCCTCAAGTAGCAAAACTTGACATCTGTGCAAAAACTGTCCCGCTGAACAAAAATTATGGCTGCTAGTGCAACTAAAAGGGCTAGGGTTTGTTGCTAATGAAACTTTCACCACATTTTCATCTGTCCTTCAGAGGAGTTTGCGGTTATTGTTTTTTTAAAGTTCCCACAGGAAATCTCAGCGGTTTTATCTGCACTTTGAGGGTCATGTAAAAGGTTGGGGCGTGTTTGAACGCTGAAGAAATTATTCAGAATGCAGATTTGTAAATGAGAGCGATTATTTACTCAGAACAATTGAGCCTGGGCATAAAAGCCAGGAAGCACATATACAGCGAGAGGGCTAGATGCCAGCTCTACGTGCTCGCTGCCTATCTGGGTTTCTGAGCAGCCGTATCTCTCAGTCGCTGACACTAATGAGGGATGAAGATTTTCAGCATCTCACAGGCGTGACTGCCGTAGGGCTGTTTGCACAGACCATCCTGGGGTTTACGCGCTTGCCATAGTTCATGGAAATACAGCAGTGGGGATATATCACCTTGCACCTGGACCTCCGCTCCAGCCTTAAATATGTGGTACTGGTTGTGACTGCTGATATTGGTTCTTCTCTTTAACACTAGAGCTGCCACAGTCGTAGTTATCCTGTATTACTTGACAGTATCCTGGCAACAATTTTCGTTAAAGGACGACAACACCGAATTCTCCTAAACAGCCTTTCCATCCCGTATAACCTCACCCACATGCACAGAACATGACCAACACTTCCCTGAAAGATTTTTATCCATGTCATGTAGAGAAATGCTGAAGTCAATCATTTGGTCATTTGTGCGGTGAAATCTGTCGTCAGCCGCCGTAGGGAGCAGGCTGCAAACAGTGCTGATTTCATTATGCACAAAGAGCAGGTATTGAAATGATGGAGGATTTAGCTCTGCCTCCTAAAGATTCCCCACCACACGAAGCAAAGTAATATAATTGTTAAGAATGGAGGGGTACATTTTCAGAGTGCTTCACTCAGCAGTTTATTCTCCTGACTCTGATTAAAGTTAATGGGAGTCATGCAGCTGAAACCCCATGGATTGCACATGGTTTGATGACACAATACAGCTGCAGAGGAAGGCAGGATTGTGAAGTCAGGTACAAAATGGCAATTTTTGCTCCATTTAACCATCATCTCTTTTTCAGCTCTCAGCACATTAACCACTTTTCTGCTGATCGTGTCTGCAGTATCTAAAACTAAGCTCTTTGGAGCACCCTATTTCAGCAGTAAAACTGAGACCCTGTCAATACAGCCACTAGTACATATGGTAACACCTATCTTGTGTTTTGTTTCAAAAAGTAGAAGTATTTTTACAATGTGGGCTAGTGTAGTTATGGTTTTCACCCTGTTGCAAACTACTAATAATTCCTTATCAAAATACTTGAAGGATTAACTCCTGGGAATGCTTCACAGGTGCTACTGATAAAGCCTGGTCAGTGCATTGTTCATTTAACATCATTTTGCATTGTATGAAATAAACTTACGTGATTTATAGGTACAAAATAACTCTCGACCAAAGGTACACTGTGAACATATTTTACAAGCTGTAAACACACACTATTACTTTAAAGGAAAATGTGCTATAATCGTACTTAATAAAGTATTTAAGTGCCAGGAAATTTTAGTCAAGCACTATTTCTCTTGAAGACTATCAGTCCGGAAACCTTGAGGTCTGTCCTCGTTATTTGTTCACCCCAAAATACTTCCAAGCCAAGCTATTCAAAACCCTTCTTTCTGTTTTAGTAAAATCCCTGTGTTTACAGCTTTCACTTTTATCTCATTCATACAATCTTCAGACTACCTTAGATGTGCTACTTAGGACATCCTGTCCAAAACCCAACCATAAGCTGGCAGTGGAAAAACTTCTAGCTCATGTTTTCCAGATATATTTTGTATGGAACTCAGTTTTTCAAGATGCAAAAAAAGTATATCCATGATCTACCTGTAAGCCACAGAAATCCCTGTGCCGGATGCTGAAGCTACACACTAAGAGAAGATCTATACTACTAAAATATGGAGGATGAGGAACCATGCTGGACTGCTGATCATCCACATGGTGTTCCCTCACTCCCTGGCCCTGCTCTGAACCTCTCTAACTAGATTTCTTTAAGACTTAGTTTTAAAAGAACTTGGAATTCTCCTCACTAAGGACTGTGGCTGTGTGACTTGGACACAGACCTATTTCCCTTGTAATATAGGCAGTGCCAGTTATTTTTCTGAGGGTTGCGAAGATGTATTTTTGTGATCTGCTTATGAATCCACAATTCAATTTCCAGGAGGTGAATAGCTACACTTAAAAAGCCATTGATTTATGAATCTAACTATATTAAAATGCTTTTAGGAAAGCTGCTTTGCAACAGAAAGCAGTTCCTTGCTCATATTTCTCCATATGAAAACATGAAGAGTTAACATGAGATAAAATTTAAAAAAACCCAGAAGATTATCATTGCATCTTGAGGTTCTTATGCTGTGACCATCTGCCCAGATTCTGGACGTCACTCCAGAAGATTAAAATAAGAAATATAATTGAGATCCTCCTCAGGCCTCATTCTGTGCCTTCAGACACAGCCCTGAATCTCTCTGGACCACTTCTCTTACTGCCAATACAAAGGGAAAAGCAGAAATTAGTCTGAGCTAGGGAAAAGAGAAAATACTTCCCATCTCCCACAGAGAACAGACACACAGTTAAAGCCCTCAGGCCCTCAATAAGAAGACATCAAAGAATCACTTCCAAAACATAATCCGGTTCCCAAAGATTTGCACTAAGAAATCCCTGCAGGAGCTGGCAATGCCAGAAGCAGTACCAGTCCCCATCCCACTCCCTGTCCTGCATGGCAGGGTGAACTGTGCAGGGCAGAGATTGCACCTCAAAGTTTCTGAGGGATTCAGGTTGCTCGAAGTGAAAAGACCCCAGTAATCAGCAAGGAGACAAAAGCCCAAATGTATACACTTTGTCTGGCATAGAGAAACCTAACTGTCCCTCATTCTGCAAATCTACACATCCCTCAAGGGGAAAGAAGGTATAAAAGGAATGCTTTGCTGATAAAGAGATCTCTCACAACTTCCAGCTGACTTTTTCTCCTTCCCCATTTATAAAAGGGTGGAATTTAGCACTAATATCTTCCCCTTCTTCACACTGAGGTTTTCGTGCTAAATTACTGTTAGTGAAAGACACTGTGGCTCACAGATAAAAGACGCCATATGAAGAGCTAACCATTATTATTACCATTTTAAAAGCCAAACAAATCTCTTCCCTGTTTAAAATACACCAAAAAGGGAGATGCAGAAAATATTAAATCAAGGTGTATTTGATCACTCCAAACTTTCCTGAGTTCCAAAGACCCAGCATCTTTACCGTCACTGTTTCTTGGGGGTATTTTTCATCACAATAAAACGACTCAGCAGAGAATGTTTCCATTCAAAATGTTCCAAATTGCTTTCCTGTCAAATGCATAAAATGTCCTGCATTATGCATAAGAAGGATTTGTACCTCAGCTTTGCTAACATAAACAGTATTTCCAGCATAGGCAACTAATAGAACAGGTTGATGCTCTGGGGTCTGTTCATAATACAGATGGTAATGATTTGTGCAGCTTCTGTGTGTGCTTCCCACATAAATACCAAGAACCTGAGTTCTCTTTTGCCAGTGTTTCGAACACTGATCTTCCAATGCGCAGGCAATGGCAGCAATCCGCCATCGCCTCAGTCTTTCCAGAACCCTCTTTGGCCCGCCCTGATCACAGATCAGGAGCTAATTGACTGAGTCGCGCAGATGCGTGTAAACTTTGCCAAGAACCCATTAGGTTAACTAAGCCACGGCTCACTAGGTAAAGGCACAAAAGGCTTTTCCCACGGCCAGTTTCAGAGTGCCCAGCACTGAGGACATTGCCTGTCGATGTCCCCACACCACACTGCCCAGGGGGGTTTGTCAGGTGTTTCTAAACAAGCTGGGTCAGTTCTGTGGCACAGTGCTTTCGCTCTGGAAGCAAGCTAGCCACATTAGCAGCGCCTGCTAGCCAAGCGCTCATGTCAGCATCATGCTAAAACAGCTATCCTGTTTTTCAGCTTAAAGAAGCTGTCTATACTGCCAAGTGAAAGACGGCAAAGAGATTCCTGTCCTTGGTCCAAGAGGCACTGGCGGCTTTACATCATCTAGGCTCAGGGCCAGCACACAAGTGTCACTACGAGCAGTCGCACCGCGGGGCACGGATGTATCCTCGGTTCCCTGTACAATCCAATGAGAGACCTGAGCTTCTAAGAGGTGGATGCAGAACAACCAACACTCTGAGCCAGCCAGAAGGAATTGCCAAAGACTAAAATCTCCTAGTTAGTTGCCATTGCAAGACTAGGAGTCAGAGCCAAACCCTGCACAAATCCATATAGCCTTCAACGCTCACTGCAGCACCGGTGGGGAATAATACAGGGGCTGGGGTATGAGTATTGGGTGCAAATTCTCCATCCCTCATCTGAAAACTGTTTTACCATGCAGGTAGGAGTGCAATATCACTGGAGACTGAGGGATAATGGCAGCCCAGTTCCTCTGTGCCTCTCTGACGAAGGAGTTCCAGAGCTGGCTCTTGTACCTTAGGCAGCTTATGTATATTTAGTGCACACTGTTCATCAACACAGGTAAAGGATGCAGACCTTGTGACTCTCCATGTTCAGGGAAGTTGCTTGGGCTAGAGTGTTAGTCTCCTTCTTCATTTCCCGGCTCCTTAGTGCTTTCCTGTCAAACCAGGCAGGGTCCAACCCCACCAGCAGTACAAGAGACGGTGTCAGTTCAAGGTGAGATTTAAAGGTAACTGGTCCATCCTCCTCAATGATGATGAAAAGAGTTGTAAGTCAAATGAAAGGAGAGATTGGCACTCATTTTACAAGGGTTAGAAAACAAGACCTATGAGGAAGGCATGGAAAATGGGCTTTCTTTATCTAGAAAAGAGAAGACATTATAGATGTACGAAGAGCGTTTTCCACTACACAAATTGTTCTTACACAGATGAGAGTTAACTGCACTTTGAATCTGTTGAAGACAAAGAAAGAAAACATTCCCAAACTTCAGGCTGAGGAAGTCCAGTGGCGGGGTTATCACTGCATCCTTGCCCTCCACTTATATATTTTTCTGCAGCCTATGCTATTGGCCACTGTTACCTACAGAACACTGCAGAAGCTGAGCCTTTTGTCTCAGTAACAGCCATGCTTATCTTCTTAAATCCACTTAATTTGCGGCAGAGAAGGTTTATGAAAAATTTCCTAGTTCTGAGGGTAGTTAAGTGCCCAAAGAGGCCACCTAGGGAGACTGCGAAATCTCCATCATTAGAGGTTTTTAAAGAACAGATTACACAAACAGCTGTCAAGTGCAGCTCAGACATTTGCCTTCAAGCAAAGCATTGGACAAGGAGGTCCCCTGGGATCTCTGCCTAGGATCCTGTCACTCTTCTGCACAGCCTCAGCGAAAAGCAACCCACTCAGATGTCTTCTCCCAGTGACACCTTCTGCCACTAGTGGATTCACTGGCTGTACAGCAGTATTGTCCATCTCTTTCTTTCTCCAGCATAATACATTTACCAAAGGCAGAGAAATGTATGTGGGACATGGCTGTGTCCTGCTACTCCCTAGAAATCACACATAGCAAGCAGAAGATAAAGAAGTTCGGGAACTGCTGCGCTGGGGACTGGGCCACCGCTTTCCAGACTCATTGCTGAGGAAGAGCAATGTTTTTAAGCCAGATTTGCCACTACCCATGGCCCAAGGCCAAGTACGGCTCAACTGGCCCAGAGAATGTAGGCCAGCGGCAGGAGCCATTCCCTGAAGACTCACAAGAACAGTTGCCCATGCAGCTTCCCTCACTTCATTTGCTTCCTCGCACGTGGCTAACAGCTTGCAAACTGGCAGCAACCCAGAAAGCAGAGGGGAAGACAGGATTCCTGCTAGACACACGCATTTGCCCTCACACATGCTAACTTTTACAAACCGTAATGTTGTGATTCCTTAGTTTTCATCTGTCCTAACCCAGATCAGCTACAAAGCGAGCATTCTTTCCTATTATGAGGAGAACTCCTAGTCCTGCAAAGTCACAGGTTGTTTGGTGGTATGAAAAAGATCATGGCTGCAGGCTCGGTGCGTGGTGCACACTTGTGCCATTGGTCTCTGGCTTGCAGGGAGCAACTGTTGTGCAGTCACAAAAACACAAAGAAAGGAAGGAAAGAAATCAAATATTTACAGGAGGGAAAGTGATCCTACCCCACATGGTACAAATTTAGGGATGCATTGTAGCTACATAATGTGCACATAGCTACTGAAACAGTTTCCAACAGCATGTTTACACAGTTGTCTGGAAGCATATTGTTTGCTTACTTTTCAAAGCCAATTTATATGCAGAACACGTAGCAGCATACATGAAAATTCAGACAAAAACACAGATGCATGCTACAATCCCTGGCCAGCTCTTGCTGCTCTTTATTGTTTGTTGCTCGAAAGTACCTAGGAGAGAGGAGGAAGGTAGCAGCCCATTATGCTAGGCAGTGTACCACCCCAAACTAAAAGACAGGTATCTCCCTTGAGGAGCACAGCACCACTGCTTAAGACAAGATACAAGTGAATGTAACAGAGAGTGAAGCAGCGACATACGGGAATGAATAATAAGAGAGTTTATATGTGCCAGCTTTATGCTCTCATGTGCCAGCTAATTGAATACATGATGCAAATAAATACCAGCCCCTTACTGAAGGCAACAAGTTAGCTGTAGTCAGCTGGCAATTTATCAGGAGCTTAACAGAAGAAGCTGGCCTTCGTGAGAAATTTAGAGCCACCTAGGGAAGCAGATAGATCTATTTGGAGAGGGCATTCCAGAGAAAAGTGTTAGTGCGGGAGAAAGGGAAGAGTGTGTGACAAGGGAACAGGAGGATGAAGGAGAACGGCGTCAGTCAGCAAAGCAGACAGGCTCAGGTAATGGGGTTGCTGAGAGGGAAGGATGTGAAAGTTCTGGAACAAACAAAAAAGACCTTGTATCTAACTTGTTAAAGATAGGGTGGGACCAAGAAGGACTGCAAAAGGCAAAGGAGGATGAATTTCTCACTGCACTTCGAACAGACCAGGGGAACAAGGTCAGTGGGTGTCAGGAAAGACTGGGTGAAAAGGGTCAGAGTGAAAATTATGCAGGTAAAAGCCACATCTCAGAAGTGGTGTGCAACCACCAAACCAGTAATAACCTGTGCTGGGAAGCATGCAGGTGAGGACTTCTCCTTGTTCAAGGGGGAAGGAGAAGAGGAAATGCTTTCATTTAACAGCCAGCTCCACTGAACCACCTTCATCCAAAGCCCAAATTGACGAGTCTAAGGGAAGAAGTGAAAAGATGTATTATCCCCTCTTCCTGAAGTGCTCCTTTGCAGAAGGTCCCTCTCTTCCCGTGTGTAATCATCGCACAGATCAGAGCCAAGGCTCCTGCCTCAGGTGCCTCAAGTTAGGCGGTGTGAAATCCACTCATCAATGAAATTGCATAGAAGTCCCTGTACTGCAGTTCTCTGTGTCACCATGCAGACAGATGTCCTCTCCTTTAGGCTCTGTGGCAGGTACTATTTATGTTCAGTAGTGTTTATATACCCCAAAACCTCCACGGGGAGATGCCAAATCAATAGACCAAGAGCTGAAATATAGTCATTTCGTGCCTTTATTTCTGTGTTGTTAAAAGGACAATCGTCTTTCTACAACTCTACAAAGCTTCTTGTAATATTAACGGAAGCACTGCCAGCTGCCTCACGTCCCACACTGCCCACCCCTGGGATTCCCCCCAACCTGCCCAGGACCCCCTGCCAGGCCCCCAGGGCCATCAGCCCCTGCCCCAGCGATGCCACAGCAGGGCCAGTCTCCAGCTCCCCACAGCCCTGCCATGCACTGCCATGGGCCCAACCAAGCCAGACCCACCCGTGGGCCTATGTCTCAGCCCAGCCTCTGCCTGTCCCTGTGCCCAGGGAGGTGCCCAATGGCTGGGGCTGGGGCTGCCCTGGTGTCCCCCCCCAGATGCCCTGCTCCTGGCTGGGGCAGTGGGACAGAATAGGCTGCCAGACCCTGCCCTGATAGAGCCCAGGGGAGCCTCAGCTGCACCCTGGCACCTGAGAAATATTAGCACTGGGCAAAACTCAAAGGACAAGCTCAACCTTGCCAGGACCAAAACCTCCTGACCCAGCCCCTCCACACAAGATATTTTAAGGTTTTATAAGTGCAGGGATGTGATTGTGTTTCATCTTCTCTGCAGCAAGGTTGTGTGGTCCCCTGAAGAGATGGCCGCTGCCACTATCTTCCCACCTCTGGGCCACCTCGGTGAGGTCCAGCTGTAGCCCAGTGACAAGTCACACAGGGTCTGGGCCACACCACAAACACATATGGTGGGCAGCCATGGCATCCCCACCTCCACTGTCACCATGGAAGCCTCCAGTCCAGGCCAACTGCTGTTTCCAAAGGGGAGAAGGCTAGACCACAAGGACCTGTCCCTAGGAAGGACTTGTAAAGCGTATTCAATTCACCAGAATCAGTCACATACACGCTAACATCAACTCCATCCCTAAATGGTGGTGAGCTGAGGAGCTTCAAGGCCAATGCCGATGGCATTTCTTGATAAGTGGGGAGCTGCTCACCCTCCGTGACACACACATAGATGTAGAAGAAAAAAAAAAATTGCAGTATTTTCTTCTTCTTTTCTCAGACAAATCCTTACTTGGGTTGTTACGGATTATTCACACAGCAGCCCTGCCTGTGCTGACTGATCAGATTAACGCACCAATGCCTCCACGGCTTTCAAATTCATTTCACAGGTTTCCAGGAAACAGATGCTGATACCTGATAAGTGGCAGCACCTGGCTTCAAAACATGTCATCGGTTCATCAGCCTCCAATGTGTCGAGTATCATCTCAGCCTGGTGGAGAAATGTTACCCTCAACCAGCTAACATATTTCTGTGTGGGGAAATAAAGCCCCTCTTATATACTTGTTGACATACTGATTCTCACCTTTGTGTTGTTCCTGGAGTTATTTAAGGACATAGAGCCCAAGTGGGTACAATAGATCCCGTTCCAAACATTTGGTGCCCTGGCTTCTCGTTGCATCCCAGAAGTTACCTATTTGTCACAAGAAGATTTACATGGCTCTATAGCACAGCTGATATTCTTTGAAATATTTATTTTTATTAAAACAAAAGCAATCATTTGGATACATATTGGTTTTGATTATCACAGGACACAGACATGATTGCATAGGTAACAGAAGGAAATGAACAACGTGAACTGCTTTCTTTGTCGCTGTAGACCTCTGAATTTCAGTATTCCAGCCTGCTTTCTGACGTGATGAAGGTAAGACATTATGACAGTGCAAACACTCAGAAATTATTACATAAGACCCATTTTAAAAAAATTCATCATATACCCTGTTTTCCTGAAAATAAGACAGTGTCTAATACAATTTTTGCTCCAAAAGATGCTTACATTTTACATGTATAGCTGCCTGGACAGTATTTAAATTTACTTTCTAATTAACTGTAACTAGGGCTTATTCCTGGAGTAGAGCTTATATTTCGAGAATCCTCAAAAATCCTAAAAAAATCACACTAGGTCTTAGTTTCGGGGTAGGTCTTATTTTTGGAGAAACAGGGTATCCAAGTAGTTTGACCAGACTTCTGTTTTTCACAAGACCGCTCACCTTGCTGTAAGACAGAATTACCCAGGGAACAAATTGGACCCTGCTCTAACAAGGCTCTCAGGAAGCTAATTACAGAATGGCCAAAATGGTGAATAGAGGCACATTAAATAACATGGCTGTCATTTTACGGCAATGCATGATATACACCTATTGGCCACTTGTGGCCAATAAAGTCAATGGGAGGATTTGCATCAGCTTACAAGGGCATAAAGGAAACCGTGTTTCTCGCACTGTACAGCCAGGAAAATGGAGTCACGGTAACCACAAAACATGGCTATTTTGCAGTAAGACCGTTCGTAAGGCCAGGTCTAGGCAAAGGGAGTTGCTAAGGGCAGCAGAGGGGGAGCGACAGAAAGCTGGTGAAAGCCTTGCTGCCAGTTTTGCACCCACAACCGCTCTGGGAAGCCAGGCTGGTGCTATGGAAGCCTGGGAGACAGCTCAGCTGAAGTGGGGCACCTCCAGGTGAGGGCCTCAGGGGTGGCTGTCCCACCATACCTGTGATGGTGAGGGCAGAAAGCTCTGTCCCTGCCCAGATGCCTTCTCCTCCCTCCCTGTGGTAGGACTTCAAACAACAAAGTGCGTTTCTACCCTCCCTCCTGAAGCCTTGAACCAGAGGCTGCTGGTTCTACCTAACAAATGGCTTGCTGTCCTCTGACCATATCTACTTCCTATACTATTTTAATCCTTCATTTAATTTCCCTGAGGCCTCAATTCACTCAGATGAAGATCAGTGGAAATTCATTCCCAGTTTCTGGGTGACTTGCCCGTGTTACACTGACAAATGTGCGTCAGTGGGTAATTAGCTTCTCAGTCAGTAGGTAGACTGTGCCCATCAATTTCTGAGAACAAAATGCACTAAACCTATGCAGTAAATTTACCCTTAGAGGCAGGACAATAGTAAAGCGCTGAACACTAATAAACACCAATCAAAACCTAGAGAACTTGGTACTGCCAAACCCTGCTGCCAGCAATACTGCTGACCGGAGGGGGCAATTCCTGTAAAGAGTACAAGTAATATATATAACACCCACAGGTACAATACATCAGACCAGACGAACCCTAAACTGGCAATAGCATTGTCTAAAGGCCTATTGGATCTCTTGGTTTAGTTGATGCCAATTTTATCGCACGCTTGTGTCACTGCCATACTAAGCCTGAAAGATCACGTCATATCTCAGAAGGTAGCCATCGTTGTAAACATACAACCTCTGATCTGCAGGGTTATAATCAATACTCTGGATTGTATCTAACTTTTTATCCATAATGATACTAGTTCTACCTTCTTGGCCAGTAGTCGTGTCATACATGTAGAAGATTTCCTCTTTCCTAGTGTTCATTGGCCTTATGGCATACAGAACACCACATACCATGAAAGCGTTGGAAACAGATGGCTTGTACTGTCTTGTCTGCCAAGTATTTAGCACATCAAGTGTGGTCTCATTGAGTTTGCTAATCACAATGTTGCCCATGCTATTTTCTGTTGAATAGATTACCCATAACCCACTTTCATCCACAGCAAAATCTAGGCTTTGCCATGATACGCCTGCATAAGGGAAACGGTTACCCATAACAGCATCTTGAAGCCCCTTCCTCAAAACCATGGTGTTTCTTTTTATATCATGCTTCACCATATATCCTGAACTATAATCGTGATAGTACAAAAAATTATTATACAGGGCATTACCACTTCCTTCCCCATATGTTATTCTATTTTCATATGTGGGTTTAAACAGGAGCAAATTATCAAAGGAACTATAAATTCTGTAGTATTCCAAGAGTCTCCCATCTGTGTTCAATGGTGCAACCCAATAGACTTCATTCTCTGGGTTAGAGGCAGAGTAATCTCTACCCCAGGAGCCATATTTGTAGGAAAATCCTCTCCAGTTCAGCTTTACAATATAGGGCTGGCTAACATTCAGCAGTCCACGGTGAATGCAGCTACCTGCAATTAAAGAGGAAGAAAAAAAAAGGTTTTCCAAATGTCATCATTAGGAGAGAGGTTTTGCATACTGTCACCTCTAGAGTGTGCTTACTAGGTATTAGCTCTGTGGCAAAGGACAGGCATAAATGCAAATAGCTTCACGTATAAAAGGCTCATTTTGGGCCAAGATCAGCAACTGGGCCGTACTAAGTGCTCCAAGTTGACTCAGAAAGTTAGTAAAAAAAATAGAGTTCATATTATTACACCTGTTTGGCAGGGAGTGTGGGGAATGGTGAAGTGGTGTAGAAAAGATAAGGACATCCATTCTCCGTCAGGATTAATTCGCAGAAAATAAGTGCTCACTGCACTGTTCCGGACAAGGAACAGATTTCTGTTTCTGCTCATTTGGTGCATGCCAGCCTGATGCACTAGGAAATCCCTTGGAAAATACAATTTCAGAAGCATTTTAGGTTATTTTCTACCTCAGTGGAACTGAGAGCATGGGACACGGGGAAAAAAGAAAGAGTAGCATCTGATTTCTGTGTATTTCACTGTGGAGGGGAAGGAAGGAGCAGCAGCAGCAGTAGTTCCAGAGTCACGTTTCAGATTAGCATTCTGCTGTCAGAATCACAGCTTTACAATGGTGCATCACAGCCACACGGTGCCTTCCACCTCAGGCCCTCAAAGAAATCTGCAGACAGTAACAATCACAACCGAGGAAATGTAGACAGCTATTACTTGAAGTTTTCATGTGAGGCAGCTCTAAAGAGAATATGACTTCAAGCTGAATCAGAAAAGCTCAGTTTTCCACATATTGACTATGAAGCCATTTTCAGGATGATGGAAAAAAGGACTTAGATACAATAAATACTTTCCTTTTACCCATAGTGAATAGAAGTGACATTCCTGATAAATTCTCAATATTGAAAGTCACCGGCAGAAAAAATCCACCACTCAGAAATGCCCATGGGCCTCTGCTGAGTCCGAAGCTGTCACTGGCAAAAACCAGCATGCTTTTTTCCAACTGTTGACATTAGCTTTCTATATTACTGCCACGAAACTGTCCCAGATATTTCATTGTAAGGATATTTTCATCTAAGGTAATGGAGACAGAGATGTCAAGTGACTGGCACCAGCTCACAAGCTTAGTGTAACTCCAGTGTTTCCCGCTTCAGTGGGGTACTCTAGCCCTTAGACAGCTTTCCTTATTGAAGATGGAGTATAACATGAATAGACCCATGTCTCACATGTCAATTAATGGATAAATTAATGGCCACAAGTATTTGATGTTAATAATACCTCCCTCAGCACAGGAACTCCATGTACCACCAGCTACGGCATCAATGATGGAAGCCAGACTTATATTTTGAGGTTTTAATACTTTGCATGGATACCATATCACGATTGCTTACAGCCTTTATGAAGAGAATGTCTGTTCATAAGCTCAGTCACTTGAAGGGGTGCCTAGCATATAAATAACCTGTGAGTTCGCACAAAAAAAGAAAGAAATAACAGAGAGAGAATTTACCTTTTGCCCTCAGAGACGGTCATCCCTAAGCAAGGCCAGATAATACTCACAGAACTGAATTGAAAACTCCCAAAATCACTGACAAAAGAAGTGCCTAAGAGGTATCTTCTCTCAAAGACATCCTAGTCTATCCCACAGTTAGAGGGGAATGCCGAGACAGACCAATATGAAGTACTCTACTTGGAAAAAAAAAAATGGGAAGCAGTATTTGGTGAGAAATGGACTGTTGCAAACGCAAAGAAATCTTTTTCTGAATGCTTTGCCCAGGGGGGAAGGTGCTCTGCCTCTGGGACAAGGAAACCTGTGTCTTGGGTGTTAGAAATGTCCAAGCAAGAGGGTAGCATTTGTGCCAGTATATAAAGTCAATTTGGGCAGTGGAGCTCTCCAAGTCTCCTCTTTTCTCAAAATCTACTATTTCTCTCCTTCCACTACATAACACCTCCACCGCTCACAGTTTTGTGCTGTCTTGTGTTAGTGACTTGGGGGACATGTGATTCACCTGCAGCCTCCCCTCAACATTTATGAGGAAGGTGGGGAGTAGCTTTATATAAAATATAAATTACTATGCTGAGCTAAATCTCCATGTCCTCAGGCCACGTTGGCAACTTCCTAGGGGTCACTTTTGCCCACAGGAGCAGCTCTGCACCACTGAGTGCCCAGCTCATGGCACAGAGGGTGACACAAGTGGTGAACAACCCTGTCTTCTCCCCAGGCCCCTTGTATTGGGTTCACATGACGAGATTTTGGTAGCCGGGGGGATACAGGGGTGGCTTCTGTGAGAAGCTGCTTAAAGCTTCTCCTGTGTCCAATAGAGCAAATTGCAGCCAGAGCAGAGATTTCTCTGCGGCCCGTGGTGTAGGCCATGGTGAGGCCGGCTGTCCCCTGCAGCCCGTGGACGTCCACAGTGGAGCAGATGTCCACCTGCAGCCCATGGAGACCCACAATGGAGCAGATATCTGCCTGCAGCTTGTGGAGGACCCCATGCCAGAGCAGGTGGATGCCCAAAGGAGGCTGTGACCCCAAGGGAAACTTCCACTGGCTCCTGGCAGGACCTGTGGACCCATGGACAGATGAGCCCACACCGGAACAGGTTTGCTGGCTAGACTTGTGACCCTGCGGGGGAGCTACACTGGAGCAGTCTTCCTGAAGGACTGCACCCTGCAGAAGGGACCCACAGTGGAGCAGTTCGTGAAGAACTGCAGCCTGTGGGAAGGACTCATATTGGGGAAGTTCGTGTGGGACTGTCTCCTGTGGTAGGGACCCCACACTGGAGTGGGGGAAAAGTGTGAGGAGTCCTCCCCCTGAGGAGGAAGGAACAGCAGAGACAACACGGGATGAACTGACCACAACCTCCGTTCCTCATCCCCCTGTGCCACTGGGGGCAGGAGGTAGAGAATTTAGGAGTGAAGTTGTGGCTGGGAAGAAGGGAGGGGTTGGGGGGAAAGGTGTTTTAAGATTTAGTTTTATTTTCTCATTACCCTACACTGATTTGATTGGTAATAAATTGAATTAATTTTCCCCAAGTCAAGTTTGTTTAGTCCATGACAGTAATTGTCGAGCGATCTGCCTGTCCTTATCTCAACCCACAAGCCTTCTTTTCTATTTTCTCTCCCCTGCGCTTCTGAGGAGGGGAGTGATAGAGCGGCTTTGGTGGGCACCTGGTGTCCAGCCAGGGACAACCCTCCACACCCCTTCTGTGTCCTGGGATCCTCGCGGCTAAAACGTGGGTTGAACGCTGCTTCTCTCCGCGCCACCGAGAATCGACGGGAATCAGCATTCCTGTCTCGCAGCAGATGAGCATTTAAGCATGCACTTAAGTGCTTTACAAAGGACGAGGCCCTGGAGCAGAAACCTCATTTCCAAATATAGCACAGAAGGAAGGCGCTGCTGCGGTACCTCTGGAAACGGCACATAGCAAGGCCAGTAATGTGGCCTCAGCACTTGGTGCAGGTACCGACTTTCAGAGGTGCTTGTACACCAGCAAAGGAATAAAGCTGAGGCAGACAGTGCAAAATGGCTTGCAGCCTGCCAACTCCATAAATCAATTTGAATTGTTTGGGTTTTTTGTTTTTTTTTTCCTCATATCTCTATTATGTATTGTTACCTCTGGCATGAGGGCTTCTTTCAAGCTGGTGACAGATTGAATATATTACTGTGCTTAAATCACAATAAACTTATCTCAGAATTAAATGGTTATTAAATGCTTTAAAATTCTTGATTTGTTTAGAAAAATATAGCACTGAAGCTTGCAGGTAGTGAAGCACTGCTAAGCTCATCTATATGCGACCTCAAATAATTTTTCATGTCATTAAGCAGAACACAATTCCAGATTTATTTTAATAATTCATACATTGTTTCATAAATAAAAAACAAACGTGTGTTCAGCAGAGAGACCTTTTTTTACAAAAGAAATAATAAATTATTATTTCTTCCCTTAAAGAGATCTCTCTGCTGAACACTTGTTTGGTTTTTATTTATGAAACAATGAATTATTAAAATAAAGTTAGAAGCGTGTTCCTTTTTAATGACATCAAAAATTGTCTGAGTTTCCTATAGAGTATGTGCTTGATTTTGATTTCCTTGAAAACTCTCCCAGAATTATTTTTTTTTACCAAAAAACTCTGTGGTAGTCAGGAGGTGATCTGTCTTCCACATAGGTTCAGAAGAATTCATTGTTGTTTATTTAATCTAAACTTGCCTCCCTGTCTGGATCTTGTGGGAAAAAAAATGCACAAAGGAAACAAAGTGTCATGTAATTTTGTAAATATTAGAAGGTACTTGAAACGAATCCATATGCATTATTCAAACTTCCAAGTTTTTAACTCTTTTCTCCACTGTTCTGGGCCACTGATAAATGACGTCTTGGTATTTTTGCCTGCTTTTGTTTCATACTTATGTAGCAAATAGGCAAGAGGAGGACTAACAAAGGTACACACTCGCTTACTTATCCACCTCCCTACATAAAGAACCAGTATCTCAGCTCTTCTGTTTACTAACCGTTCTGATTCATCAGAAAAGGAGCTGGCACCAAGTTGTCAGGACTGGAGGGAACCTAACTTGCTTGGCTAATGGGCTGCAGAACTGAGCACAAGACGGACCCCGTTGGGCCTCGCTTCATCCACTTCACTCCGAAGCACTCACAGAGCACATCTGCTTCTCAACCCAACAGTACAGGTGCAAATAAACTTCCAGGAGCCTCCCCCCACCAGGCAGATGCATCCGATAGCAGAAGAGACCATATGCAGCCAAAGATCATGAGACAAGATGGGATCCACGTTTAAAGGAGCTCCGATGAGGGGCATGGAGAGCAGGAGCAGGCTGATGCTGCACTCTCACGTGCGCTCCCAAACACCAGATGTGCACCCTCTTCTCCCATCAGACAAACCACTGCAACCAGATGTGTCAGCTGTTGTCAGTCTTACTATGGCTTCAGACATAGGAGATAGAGCTACTCAGGGAAAGGCTCATCTTGGCTCCTGCTGTCTCGTTGACATAGGAAGACCCATACAGACATCTTGGTCTTCACCAGTATTATGGGGCACAGACACAGGCTGACAGCCGCATCAGAGAAGTCTCACATTGTCAGCATCTAACAAGGGATGAGGTAGAGGGTTGGAGTCCATCTGACCTACCTTCAGTCAACTAAAAATTCAGATGCGTCAGCTAAGCTCCCTCCATTGCCAATGAAGAAATGCACGTGCCTCCAGGGGCAGTTCAGGCAGTCCTGGAGAAGATGCACAGGCCAGCTCTTTTCAGGTGCCTGTAGGCAACTCCCTCTCTTTGCATATGGATGTGTTCATTTCAAAACACAGCTCAAAACCCTTAAAAAATGCAGACATCTTGGGTACATAGGAGGTAAAATATAAGGTATGAGTGAAATCACTCTAAGTCTCCATAGGATTGCCTTAGTTTCAGCCTTAGGCTACACCAGGTCTTCCTCCTGCTGACACCTATTCACCGGTAACTTGAAATCCTTAATTTCTAAATATATAAAAGCCAGACAGAATACAGGTTGGGTCTTTTTTTTCCTTTCTTTCTTTTTTGCCTTTGAGAGTTTCATTTGACTCACTTCTCCCTGCTGCCTTGCTCAGATCATTTCAGTGAGATGTGACAAAGAATCGGCTGCAGAATTCTCAAAGAAGCATCCTAGGGTCCTTTCTCTCTAAACCTGCCCTGATGTAGCCAGATGAGATCAGCACAAAAGAAAAACAAATGGATAAATATTTCTTCCCCCTGGAGTGATAAGGAGAGGTATGCCAAGAACTGCTGTAGATAGGAAAGCCAGTGATGATGATGAGGATGACTAACTGTACATTTACCAAGCCAAATCTCAGACACCCATCTCTCCAGTCGGACAGAAAGGCAAATGGAGACCAGCGATTCCTTTCTGCTATGTTGCCTGAGAATGGGCCTGCTCATTCTGAGAAATATAGCAGCAAAAGCCTTGGGGGACAGAGTCAGAGGGGCTGTGTACTACAGCACTGAGAAGCAAGAAACTTTAATTAAACTTGCCTTTAGACTCATGATCTTAGACAGCTTGGGGATTAGCCAAGCTCTCTCTAGTTCATGTTGCCTACCCAAAATATGCAGGAGAGAGGATGAAGGGGGAAAGAAAATGCAGTCTGAAAACAGGACAAAGAGTCAGTTTAATACAAGCATTATAAATATAATATGAACTAAAAGCAGGGCAAGGCCAAATGGTTTGGCAGGAATTCAAGGCATTCAAGCTTGCAGAGAAAACGTATGGAAATTGTGTTCAAATGCGTAAATGAGTGCTAGAGAGCTCCAGAGGCCTAGGTGTGAGCATCCATGCAAAGCCTCCAAAATGACCATCTAGAAAATGCAGCTTTCTCACACATTTACTCCATCTCCCCAGGCAATAACATCTTCCTCCTACTACTTGTTTTCAGATACAGTCTGCAGAACATATAATTGCTCTACAAAGTTCTCTGCCCAGAGAATATTCCATAGAATCATAGAATGGTTTGGTTTGCAAGAGATGTTAAGGATGATCTAGTTCCAACCCCACTGCCGTGGGCAGGGACACATCCTACCGGACCAGGTTGCTCAAAGCCCCATCCAACCTGACCTTGAACACTTCCAGGGATGGGGCATCCACAACTTCTCTGGGCAGCCTGTTCCTGTGCCTCATCACCCTCAGATTGAAGAGGGTGAAGAGGGCTTCCCACCAGGCACACAAAATCAGGATATGCCAGTCCTCCATGGATTAGCAGGGATCTGAGCCTAAGGAACACCTTGATTATCTGTTCAGCTGGCATCTCCCAACAGGCAGGAAAGTTGGCAGTCCTCCATGGTTGCTCTGCCATTCCTTCCTGCCAGCCTCAGAGACCACCCTCACCCTAGAGGTGGCCATGGCAATAGGCCCACACACCCTCCAACTCCTCTGGCATTGCTTGTTGTTGTGAGCAGAAGATAAACTCACAGATAACAGCACAGGGTGTCCTCAGCTGATGTCAGTGGTGGCAATTCTCTGGAAGTCAATGGATCTTCATTCATACCACCTGGGGTTTTGGCCTTCTAGGTTATTTTCAGCTCTGTGGTTCCCACGCAGTGCAGTGACATGCAAAGGTGCCTGAGCTAGCTGGCACACCAGTCAGGAATAAGGGAATGTGAAAGCAGTACCATTTTGGTCCCAGATAAACTCTATCCATCTCCCCATCATGCCCAGAGAATCAATGCTAAATAATTATGCTACAGTCACAGTCCTACGCAGTTACATTTACCCATCCCAGAGCCATCATCCTGCTCTAGGCGTGACTTGCATATCCCTGTGTGGGGCTGCACACAGACCTCCTCTTCCCACCTGTGAAATCTCCTACATCCAACAGACAATCACGCCAACCACCCCGACATAAAAGCAGCCCCTTCCTCCATCACTCATGTAAGGACTCAGTATTCTTGTTCCAGAGCTCAGTACTTTCTCACTGAAACCAAGGCTTGCTGTAGGCTTGAAGAGAAAGAGGCTGTTTCTTTCCACACACCGTCACCCTCAATAAATCAACGAGATGCCCTTCAAATACTTTTAAAACATCACTTTTTTTGCTTTCTTTACTGAAACGTTTTAAGCTCTTCCTTAAGGAGCAGAGAAGGGCCTTGAGATTTTGCAGTGCAGGTTTTTGTTTCAGCTTTCTCTCTGGCCTGATCCCCAGACAACACGTTACTCGTGCACCCTGCCAGAGAAGTGCAGCAGCTGCCTACACCACCACGAAGCCCTAAGGAGATCGCAATAGGAAGGGCTGCTGACCCTAAGTGAAACCTGTATTGCTGCCTCTCGCCTTTCCAACAAGATGCTTGAACCACCTGACCCAAAGGTGAGGAGAGGTAGATGCTGGTAAGTGCAAATCTGTGCTCCTTGCAAGCAGGATACCGCTCCTCCCTTTTTATGGACTCCTCTGGCTGATTGCTAACCCGCTTACACGAAAAAACAGGATCCTTCCCCTGGGTATTGTATACAACAGAGAGCTTTCCCTCTTACAACACTCTGCCAAAAGGAATCCCCTACGTATAAAACACTCAGGGAATCAACAAAGTTTGATAAATCCTCCTGTCTGTTAGGAAGGGGGATGCTTGACCTGGCATACGGGTGTTTCCTAAGTGGTTTGCTCCAGTGTATCATATCTCAAAATCCTCAGGCTACAACTCACTCACAATGTGATTTTTCAAACTGAACACACTATCAAAATAAAAATTATACTAGTTGTAAACTAATTACCATGTGCCCTGTGACTGTTGCTACTTTTATACGAACTGCACTCTGGGAACCACTGATCTAAGCCCCAGAACATAACCTTTACTAGTTAAGAAAATGATAAAATCCTAGTTCTGCTGAAATCAGTAATAAAGCTCACACTTATTTTCCTGAGACCAGAATTTCCCCCCAAGGTTCTTGACCTTCTGATTTAGAGGAATCTTTTGCCTGTAAAGCAAAAGCAATCTTCATGCAAAGCTGCCTTCCAGAGCTGGCATACCAACAGCTTTAGTACATCAACTGTTGCTCGTACATTTCCCAAGCAGCATTAGAGCAAAATTGCCGTGACACAGGTCACTTTCACAGGAACTATTAAAAATCAAAGCTGTGCAGAAAAAAAAAGCACAGTTTCCAGAAAAATAAAAAGGTAATTGTTTTGAAAAAGAGAAGGGGGATAGAGAATTGCTTTTCGCACTGCAGGTGAGAGGAAGATTACAACTTTTTCCAGTTGAAAACAGCTACTGTGTCTGGAGGAGTTTGTTTCCTGCCCTCATTTTCCTTTTGAACCCGTTGATGAAACATTAGGAGCTGTCTGCTCAGTTTTTCAAGAGCTAAGTAGTATCATTACAATTGTATTTAATATTAACAAAGGCAAATCTCTGCATCTATTGTACTACCTATGTATTATGTTGTTTCTTATCTGATACACAAGAGAAGTGCTTACCTGGTGGGAAATAAGGGGGTACTGTAGTTTTGTTTGCATTCTCTTCACACTCTTTCAATCGATTCTGCAGAGACACTATTTGTCGACGAATTGCAAGGATATTGTTTTTGTCCATTGATTCTAGCTCACTTACCAGTATAGTCATATTTCTGATCTAGAGGGAAGAAAAAAAAAAAAAAGAGAGAGCAAGTTTAAATTTCTCTCAACTTTGTTCTGCAGATATTTACAGGCAGCGTTGATCATACCATAGAAGGTGCTACAGAACAGGTTATAAGAACTACTCCTGAGAAGAGAACTTATCCTATTAGCCTGAACTTGACGTTTCCAGCAGAAGTATGTAACCACAAGGAAATGCTTCACACTCAGTTCTATATCACAATGCAAAAATGTAGTTTTGTTTTATATATAACATAAAAATATCCAGTAAGTCTTAGGCAAGTACTAGCTGTTATGTATAAAGACTACTTAGTCCAGACTTACAAAAGTATCTGGAAATTTTATCTGCAAAGATAAATAATGTTCTCAATCACCTACTTGATGATCTAGAGGACAATGGAGAAAATGATATTTTACTTTCCATCTGAAGTAATTATTCTCTCTAGGTGAGTGATTAATTATGGTTTTGAAAATGTGATTTATAGTCTGCTGGGAAGGTGATAGTCTTTCCCTCTTCTTGATTTCATATTGATTGGGCCACTACCCTTGCAACCAGAAGCTAATTTTTTAATTATCTAAGTTAAAGCACAGAGGCTTTCAAGCATGGGGTTCTATAAATTAATATTTATTATAATCATTTAATCAGCTCGTGTGCTTAACACTATGTAAAACTGTTAGCTTTCAGGCAGGTAGTTGACAAAAACAAAGAAATGACCATTTGTTTTGAGGTTTCTTTGCTTTTCTGTGCTCTATATTAGGGGGGTGAAAAATAGATGTTAATACATTTAAGGTCAAGCTTTCTTTTGATTTATGCTGATGAAATGCTAAAATACCTCCACTGACTGCAGTAGTAAGAGGCTACATTCCCTCAACCTAAACACTAAAGAGAGAATAGACTATCTGTATATTTGAATCCTCTGCGGCTAATTAAGAGTCTGGCAGTACCTCCAAATATATTTGCTCGACGATGACATTGCTTCCAACAAGGCTGGATTTCAGCTGAGTGACCAGTCTGTCTAGGTCACTGATTTCCACTTTCAATAACTGGAAGTCCAGTTCTGTGTAAGATACACTGCTGCTCTCCATATGCTCCACTCTGATGGTTAGATTAAGGATTTTTTGCTGATACAGTGCAACCATTTTTGCGTACTCTCTAACCTTAAAGAAAAAAAAGAAAAAGGTACATATCAAGTCCAGGTTAGCAAATAAAACAAGCCCGTTTAACATCTTTATTATATTTTTGAGTAGCCTATGCATAACTTCCACATACTTGACATAAATATTCTTCACATAAACTACATAAATGAAAAACTCATGACATACATTAAAAATGTTAAATTTAACTCTCATTTATTGTTGGCAGTTCCACAAAGTCCCCTCAGGAATGCCTGGGGATAACTAAAGGCAGAATTCTACTTGCAGTCTTCATTTTTTTTTTTTTTTAATTCTTTGCCAATATTGTTTCTGTGAGCTAATTTTAGCCTCAAAATGCCAAGAACTTAAATTGGTGAAAATTTTATTAGGAAATCTGCAGTGTATTATTTCACAAAAGCAACTCAAGGAGGCTGAAAACCGTAATAAAGGATTCCAAGTTTTTCAACTTCATTTTCTATTAACTCTGAATCCAAATATAATTTTACCCTGTGTACATTTGAATTGTGTCAAAAGTTGGCAGAACTGGTTTAGGGTTTGTCTTTGGGCAGGGGGGAAATGTTTAAACACAGTGTTTAAAATAAAATCTGGCTTAAATGAAAGTGTAAAACTTATTGCAGCTTTAGCTACAGTAATTTACATAGCAGCCTTTTCAGCCTTTGAACCATTAAACAGTTGTCTGGATAAATGTATTTTCACACATGTATCTGCCGAGGCAAATGTCACAGCACAAGCATTGTGATGCACAATGTTAAGAATATTATATGGATTTGGGACATTCATCAGAAAATATTTGTTTCTTGAAATTTAACACTTTGGGAAAGATAAATGATTTCTCTCCTATATGCTTTATAAAAGTAATTTCTGTTTTCCCTTTTATCAATACAATTCTATCACATAAGGTAAGAAGTAAGAATAAATATAATTAGTTTGTTGCACGAGTAACTCCGTATTTATACTCTCAGATCGTGTTTGTAGTTTAAGTCCCTCTTTCTGCCGCACTATGATTGCCACAACTATTACTTCTTCGACTGAAAGATTTTTAACCCACATCATCTCAAGTATTCTTGCATTATCTTAACATAAAATGAAAGTCAGTATTTTTCCTTATTGGCTCTGGAGTGGCCTCTAAAATCCTGTAATGGTATAAAGAACCTGAACTCTCTTTTCTCCTTTTCTGGCAGCAGCCTCTGGGATGGAGACCCAAACAAACACACTTATCAAATAATTCCTTTGAATTTGTGAGGATTCTTTCAGATCATAAAATACTCAGCAGTGTGGTTTAAGAAGGCGAAATGTAAGTGAGAAGACCCTCTTTTTAAAAATATAATTTTCAATAGCGGCACAACTGCACTATAAATCTAAGCGATGCCTTCTGCGTACATATACATAACGTACACCAAAACCAGGCTGCTCAACTCCATGCATTTAAATCAGGGTTTGAAACAGATCTTCTGCTTTAAACATGTGCAGCCAAACTTCGGACTGCTCTGATATAAACTGGCGTGTCTCCATGAGCTGCAGCAGAAACACCCTGACTCATAACACCGGATGCTCCAGATCTCCCGGGTCAAGCTATGGTAACTTCAAGCTAAGGAATAACTAAGCTATTTATTACAATTAAGAAAAGCCTCTTAAAAATAGCGTATAAAGACATAGACCTTGCTCCTTGTGCCTAGCTGACAAGGACAGCTGGGACCCCTTGTCCTGGCTGTCACCATCATCTGTTCAGGAAGGAACAGTAGGAAGAACTGGACAATACTCTTGGAAAAGCCACATGTAGTTGGACCTCACCCTTTCACCAAAATAATTTTGGAGTTGGAAGATATCCCCAAAAAAATCTTCTGAAAAGATTCTTCAAAGGTTGATGTTTAAACTGTGTGTCTGGAGTTTGCACACAAAAAAAAGAAAGCGTGTGCCGTTACAGCCCGAGAAACATAAAGCAAGCCCACGTCTGTACAAAGTTGCACTGCTATGTAAAGCTACATACATCATAGAGACATTTGGAAATCTATCTAGGTATTAATAACCTTTTTCACAGTAATACTAATAGTAGTAGTGGTAATAATAATAATAGTAATAGTAATAATAATAATAATAATAATAATAATGCCATACAGACCAACTCTACAAACCACTGAAATAAAGACTGCTGGAATTAGTGACGGCTACTCATTAGTGAGAAACTTGTGAATTTGGAGTTTTCCCCAGGGTCCTGAGAGCCTGGACAAAACGCTGAGGGCCGAAACAAGGCATACATGGTTATTTCAGTCCTGACTGCCGAGTGCTGCAGGACACAGACCTGAAGCACCTCCCACATTAGAGGGTTTTCACTCAGTCAACCATCTAGGTCATTTAAGGACATGTTGCCACCATGTAGTGTAGTATAGCCAAGAGATATCCACACAAGCTGAGCCTGAGCTATCCCCAGCACTCTGCAGTGTTCTGCACAGCCACACCAGCATCACAATGAACTTAAGGTAATAACTCCCCTGGTGAATTCCTAGACAAATGTAATTTTCTCAGCAGCGCTGCTCTAACAGGTCTATACTGCTTTTGCAGGTAAATCCAGCACATATGTCAAGCACTGCAGTGCCCTGTGTGGACATTCCCACCTGCTCAGATCTGGACTAGGGGTTTCTATAGTTTAGAACTGTCGAACGTGATGTTGCTCTGTTGCTTGGCAAATATATTTAAGCAGCTTGTAATCCCTGTTTTTCTACTGTATCTACCTGCTAGGGACTGGCTGTTGTCTCTTGACAGCCTGGCACAGAAATCCTGTGCATATCCAATATTTAGGAATACA
>VWYH01011069.1:596688-677620 GCA_013399365.1 Pampusana beccarii
AAAAAAAAAAAAAAAAAAAAAAAAAAAAAAAAAAAAAAGGTGCAAGATGAAGATGTAGAAGAGAAAAAGTGGGAGGACCGAGAGAAAATAAGAAAGAAGTGACAAAACCAGCAGCTCTACAAAGTCACTGGGCCCAGGAGACTGGCTTTGGGCAGGCCTGACGTCTACAGACCCGTGAGGAGCAAGGTTGGCAAGCCGTCTGCCAGCTGACACCAAGAAGAATTCCACTGCAGGTCAACCTATTTTGAAAACAGCTGTTCCTGGCAGAGGGGAGGCATGTTTTTTCCCTCCTGTTCTTGTTACGTGAGGATGTTGTGGCCATTGTGAGCCAAGTTCTGAAAGGCACTTTTTCTCCTTGGGATCACATGCTGATCCATCCCTCTGATGGAAGTGTCCTCTCCCCTCTCCTATAGAGAGAAGCAGCCAATTCCCACTTTGCTTTGAAAGGTTAATTTTCTTCTGTAATCATAATTATGCTGGCAAAGGTTGATGTGACAGAGGAAAAATTAGTCTGGTATTTTCAGCCTACGGTTTGTACTCATTTGGCACATGAGAGCATCTCTTTATCTGCGAGCTTCCTTGCCTGCTGATTCTATAAAAGGACCCCTTTGCTTTTTGAATTAGCCTACAATCAGGCAAAAGGTTAACGATTCAATCACGTTGTTTATCTGGGACTTCTAGTACATGGAAAGCATCCTTAAGAGGGTCCAATCCTGCAGCTCTTACCAAGGAGAAACTCCCATGAGCTTCAAAGGGTGTTTTGGAAGAGCGAATAAAGCACGGATTCTCAGAGTCAAAAAAGGAAACACTCAGTAGAAATCCCCACCCCTGTGGTGAGACCGGGTTATGTTTAAGCATGATTCCCTAGGAATTTGCTCAGGATCGCTTCTAATGATGATCAATAATGACAGCTTGGCTGTCGTCCATTTCATTATTTCCTTCTTTCTGTGAGTATTATCATGATTAAATTAACATACAGAATTTTGTAAGGAGGGGTTCTTTCCACAGCTGGAAAGGTGAAGAATTTTTAAGCATGGAGACTCATATTACTTAAGTTGAGATATCAACAGGGCAATACTCAACAGCTTTCTTCTTTCTACAGAAAAGTAGCATGATAACTGAGAAATCTTACACACACGGAGTTACACCAAAATGCAATCTGTTCATTTACATTTCTGTACCGAAATATCTCTTTGCCTACATCACACCAAAGTATATGTCACACTTTATCTAACTAGATGCATCGTAACACTGCGTGCCTGATTGATCTCGACAGGGTGAAATTCAGTGAAGCCTGTGTTAGGTCAAGAATTTTCACTGTCTGCATCGACAAGTGAAAGCCAGGGACAATGTCTACACTGCAGTACACTGCTGGGCACCTAAGGATGACAACACAGTTACACCACTTGACACCAGCTGGCAACATAGACATTAAAGTCAATGGTGGGGATCCGGCTTGCCCTGAATTTAGAGTTTCAGATACCTAAAATTAGGTGTCCAGATTTGTATCTATAGTAACCTGTATCTTTATATGAGCATGGTGTCTGAACTCAGTGGAGATCTGAAGTTGTCCACACAGAGAGGTCAAGCAGCACTTGAGATGCTCTGCAGATCTGCAAGGCACTAGCAGATCAGTCAAACAACCTAAAGGAAACATGCACCGTTCTGAGGAAAGTACTGGTGAGAGACTGGTTATACCAGGGCAAGTGACTGGGAAATGCGGTACATAAACACCTTGAAGAATCATGCCAACTTTCTGGCTGGGAACCGTGCCCTTGATCTTGTACCAGTGCAATTAGCTCGAAATGCTGGCACTGACCTCAGTGGGAACAATACGGGGACCTGAAATCTCGGTGATTTTCATGGATCATTAACTCTGAGCTACGCCTCTGTGCTGCAAGGGATCAGGTAACTCCTCTGCTCGGAGGCAGTGGGACTTCTGTCAGCTTGCCCTTCATATATATCCCTGCTGACAGCTGAATGTGTTTCATTGTTAGCTCCTGTTATTTCGAAACAGATGATTTGCAGTGAAAGACCTTACCACAGGATCCTCTGCCTGTTGTTGTGTTTTTTATGCACAACTTCTTATCTGTTCTTGATTATACCAGAGGAGGGTCATGAATATTTATGGTTAGAATTTATAATTTAATGCTGTGCCTTTTCTGCTGATTAATTCAAGGACACTTCATTTCTTAAGATGCTTGGTTCCTGAGGAAAACACTTTCTGCTGGACACCTAATCTGAATCCTGAATATTTATCCACTACCAGAAGTCAAAGACAGATTTCTGTCTTCACGGGCAGCTTCACCCAGTGCACTGCAGCATGTGTAGGTTTGCCCGAGTTCCTCAAAAGAATGGATCTGAATTCGTGCAACAAGCAGCTAAAGTAGTGTAAGGTGTGTTTGTCTTCAACAACAATGCATAATTCAGCAGTCTCACTGTTACAGCTTCAGATGTTGACAAGGAAGATATTTGATTTTTTTTTATTTATTTATTTTATTTTTTTGTTTGTGAGAACAGAAGTAGCGAAGGGGCAAACATTCACCTACTTCTTCACTCTGGACTGTGGTGACCTTTCTCCTCTTTCCCTCTATTTCACTCTTACAATCTGGCTGGTTTGATACAAATAATAACACCTGAAAGAGCAGGAGGCTTGGTTTCCTATAGCTCTGTGTAGCAATCAGAAGCAAATAAAATTGAGCCAAAAGAGAAAAAACACAACCATTCTTCCAAAAATACCACAAGACTCTAGCTGCAAAGGCCTAGAAAAGAGACCTAAGGATATTCAAATGTATGACATGCTACAGTGTCAAAGATTTGAGATTTAATCACCGTTCTCCTTGTTCTTACAGAGCCCTCTTTCCCGCTGTTGGAAAAACAGGACACAGAAAACCACTGATTGCTGTAGTTTTTCACAGGCAACCATTTTTCTGTAAAGATACAATTGTTATATTTATGTGAAAAGAGCAACTTACTTGAGAAAGCTCGCTCTCAAATTTCGCCGTGAGTGTTGTGGCTATAATTTCCAACCGCTCAGCCTGTTGCACTGGAAAGGTCGTATCTGGCAAGTACACAGAGCACTGACAAGTTCCCTTGTCATCCACAGAGCCGGAGACATTGGCAAAGAGCTGCAATAACAAATTTGTAAAGAAAAAAAAATGTTAATATTCTTCTCTGGAATCAGTAGTTAATGTCTGGCAATAATATGAGCTGTGCAGTCACAAGATCAACAACCTCCTTACTAGATATCTTTCAACTTTTTCTTACAAGGCACCCAAAATATCTAGCAGTTTTTTATGACTCAGCCTTACAAATATTTCTGAAAATAGTTTAATATTTCTGTAAAGATCTTACCGTTGGAAAAACAGATGCCTATAATAGCACTTGCTTTCCCAATCTTGTGGATGATATATAATTGCGTTATACACAGATGGAATAGACGTATAAGATAATGAAATAACTTTTTCAGCAGATAGAAAAGCACACAACAGCAGGAAAACAGTAACTTAGTAAGTTATGTCTTATTGTTCTCTTAATCTGAATTGATTAGATCATCTAGTTATTTCCATCCATAGAGTTGAAAGCACCGAAACAGAGATAGTAACAGCGAAAGTTTGGAAAAGAAAAATGCTTCATTTGAAGTTTCTCAGCCAGGCCCAGCAAACCACCACGTGCATTTAATTATGCACCACTGAAAGGTGATGAATTAAATATGCAGGCTCAGCCTAAGGTAGAGATACTTATTTTTCTACAAAATATGGCACATAACACCCACACAGCACAGTCCATCCATCCACGTTTGTGGATAGTTTGCAAAGCTATTGCCCATGCCATTAGCATAAATCACCTTGTCCTGGTAGTTTGCATGCTCAAAGCATCATCATTGGGGCAATGTGTATGGCGTATGGAAAGGTCAGGGCTGGCAAATCATGATCTAGCCATAATTTATAGCCAAAGCACATCATTTTCTATGAACACTGGGCTGAATACTGAGTGTGTTTGGAGCAGTTCTTTTTTGTTTGTACACAAAACGTTTCCTGGTTCATAAACCTATCACGAATTTATTAATAGAGATATTTGATGTTACTTTAAAATATTCTGGCGCACACTTCAATGCAGCTGCATATTTTAAAGCTACAGACTTGCTCTTTAAATACACTTCTTTGTACAATCTGTCCTTCTGCCTTGCAGAACTCCCAGTGTTATTCATATGTTTTCTCTTTCTTTCTCCCTCTTAAAAATAAACAAGCAAACAACAAAAGTATTTACTAAAAGCTGACATTTCAGCACTTCTTTCCTTGCCTTTTCACAGTGATTTCAACTAACTTCCTCACCACCAAACCAGCCCAGAATATGCAGTGATGGCCAGCAGCAAAGCTGTCTCAGTCTGTGAGCCCAAGAAGAGAAGAGCAGCAAGGAGGAATGATCCCAGTTCACACTCCTGGCAACCTCTTTATCACAGCTGTAACAAACAGCATGCATCTCGTTTTGAAAAAAAGCATGAAAAGACGTTTTATCTGTGTTATTCAAGTGCCATTGGCCTTAAAACTTCACTCATAGACAGACTGCTCTAGACATTTAACATGAAAGGGAGCAGAGAAGTATCTCATGACATTCCAGACTGTCCCAGCACATGTCTTCCATTGATTTCCCTGCCAGATATGTTACCAAAACACTTCTGAAAATCCCACTGAGAACATACTGCAAACTAATTCTAAGTTTCCAAGTACTTTTGAAGATACGGCTATCAGTACTTAAATTACTACGAAAAACAGTTTTCTGAGTCACTTAGATGCTTCTGCGCCTCTGAGTCCTCTGCATATGGACATGACTGGGATGGCAGGTCACTCAGCAATAACAAAAGAAACAGATGGAAGTGGGGGGGAAGAAATATAGGTGGCTTAGTGAGTATACGGGACCTTCTATAAGACTGTTGTGCACTGGCGTGCTAATTATTGTGTGGGAGGTGTTGTATTCTACCACTTATGTCTATAAAACAAATATAATATGTATAAGTATACTGAAAGTATACTATACATAGCATAGCATAGCGTGTACTACACATATGTGTATGTTTCCATACATAGAATAGTGTGAACTATGTACATTGTGTACTCTGCCATAAACTGCAGTCTTGACTATATATAGCCATCACTTTATCTGGAGATACCACGCTAATTCCATGTGCTAAATAAACCATTCATAAATGTATTCAGATGATCACCCAAAATGATACTCCCAAAAAGACCCCTCCAACTTGTGCATTTAAAATCCCTACAACAAACAATCATTATATTTAAACATGTGTTATGAGAGAGCCTTGGACTGAAGGTAGAGGCTCATTGCAGTAAGTGCAGCTTGTGTACAAGCCAAGAGACAGTTTTCGGAAAGGAGCAGACAGCCTGGGCAGACAGAACTGCTTCCATTCTTCCATTGCCATTGCAAACATTGGGATCATGATGCTGACGAGACCAAGAAGCATTGTTTAGTTAAAAGCCCCTTGAGTCAGTAAGTGCTTGAATCAAAGTATAAAACCAGCCAAATGATAACTGTATAACAAGAATGTCTTCCCTTGTCCTGTAGAAAAATGCACAAGATAGGCTGTTACTTTTGATGGAGTTGTATGTTTTTTTAAAGATTAATAATTCACACTGAATGCTTAAAAGAGAGCAAACTGTCCTAGCCCACAGCAAGGACTTGACAGTAACATTTCACTCTGTAAAATTAAGCTGTTACATACACATATTTGAAGCTATGAGAAATGTTCCTGTTCCATATCCCTTCAATTTAAGAAAGTGAATAGGAGCTGGCAGTTACTTGATTTTCTGAAAACTAGGAAATGTATTCAGCTGCCTAAATGTGGACTTTGGGTTACATCCTCAAAACAGCCTAGCCATTTCAGTGCTTAATTTCCAGCTCAGCGGTATTGGAGCTCTGCATTGGCTATTGATACTTGTTCTTCCTAAGACAAAGAGTGGGATCCACAGAAACCACATGGCAGGGACAGAAGTCACCTCAACTGGGCAAGGAGATGAATGAGGTTTGGGCCCTGCTGCTGAGACTCCAAGAGAGACTCCTAACTCCAACTTTCTACACCCTCTACTAGAGCAGAAACTTAACTCTCGGAAGTCCCTCCACGTGTTCCAGGTGCCACACTGGGCTAGCCTGGACAACAAAGACCTGTCATTGAGCTGTCTGCCATCTCTGACCTGATCTGGAGTTGTGGTTTGTACAAACCCTGTTCTTGATACTAGGTTGCCAGGCCATTCAAGCAAGCGTGTCCCATTGAATCGGCTCCAAAGCAAACGTGTTATTAAGCAGTCACTGACAGAGAGCAGGAAAGAAATCATAGCACAGATTTGAGCACTGTACCGGAAGGCACGGAAATCAGATTCAAGTCCCTCTATCAGTAAATAGTTGAATAAAATTTGAGCTAAGTAGGACAGGGAGAAGCAAGATTTTTTCACCCCCAGCAGCCACAAGTGGGAACTTCTCAGAAAATAGTTTCAAGGCCCTGCTCTGGTTTACATGGAGAGACAGAGTAGAAAAGAAGTCTTCCCTTTGCTCCAGAGAGACTGTAACCACCAAGCTGGTACATTGCCATCAAACCCCTATGACCGCAGCTGTTTCATGTCTGGGGTCCAGTTCAGAAGTCACAAGGGCAATGCCAAGCTTTGGATGTGACTTAAGGCATTGAATGATATGGCAGCAGCACTGATAATTTTGGGAATTCACTACTGCCTAAAATCCTGGACACACAACACATAAACAGCTTTTCCTGGGCAGCCTAACTGATGATTGTCTGTCAAGGTTTAATCTCTGAGTTACACTGTAGCATTTAAAAATAGGTCACGAGTTCTTAATTTCATATTTTTCTGGACTTCACTGAAGAACAGTAATGGTCACACCTCTGGGGAAGCGCGCGGATCACCAGTTGTCGTGCTAGGCTGAGGCAGATCCAGAAGCGTCGTATCAAAAAGAGGGGTCTGAAAAGCAATGAAAAGCCTTTTTCAGCGTGAATTCCTGCCTCTGGCACCGTCACTTCCTCACCAGCTAGCCCCAGTCCTGCAGCACCGAAGCACTTTGGTTTTATTATGGGAGCCATCCCCAGCAACTGTAAAGTTAATTGGCTTTTCTGATCTGCTGCTGAAGCGACTAACATTTCCCCAGGCGCTGTGGCACTTCGTAGACACCTCTTCTTAAAGAAAGGCTCTGTGTGACCTGTGCAAGGCAGGGGACGCTCAGGCTGCCCAGGAGGTGTGAGCTGGGGCTCTGTCAGGCAGCCCTGGCAGATTGCGTGGCAGCCTAAAATGACAGTCTCATCCCCCCCCTGCTCTAAATCCGGAGACCACTGTCCTCCCAGCAGGAAGGCCCACTCCTCGCCGCCCCGTTCACACTCCAGCCTCTTGCTGCACACTTGCTGCCCCTTTCACGCCAAGCTGTCAGACTGCAAGCTGTGACAGCTGGGGCACGTGTCCTGCTCTGCTACTGGCACCACGGAGGGGACAGCATCCCACCCCTGGCAGGGAGCGCTGGGGCGAGCTGCCAAGGATACAGCCAGGCCCACCCTGGGAGTCTTTTGTGTAGTAAGACAACATACATCCCCTTTAACTTCTATATGTGGCTGGTGCCTGCCTTCCTGCCACAGCAAGGAGAGTGGGAGTCACCCTGGTGCTGTACTGTGTGTCCCTAAAGGTCTATAGTGTCCCCACGCAGTGCGCAGAGCAGCACATCACCGTGATGCAGCACACAGCCACCCACAGCGGGGTCTCACCAACAGCTGTGGCAAACTGGGAACTGCAGCGAGACACCCTCACCGTCAAATGGTGTGACAAATGGAGCATCACATGGGCTTCCCCAGCAACAGGACACTCAGCCCGGGGTCTTTCTGCATTTCCCATATCCCCACCACAGCCCCATTCCCAAGCTAGGGAATGGTGGGGAAATCCAAATGGCTGGCAAAGGGCAGGTCTCTTAAAGAGCGTGGCATAAACAAGGTTTTGTGGGACATTTTGTCAAATTAAGCCCATTTGAAAAACCATTTGTGTGCTCATATGATTACACTGCACATGTGGGGCAAGGGGGAAGGCAGCTGGTAGCAATTACCAATGGTAGGGCAGACAGCGTCACAAATTGTGTAAATTACACTAACTGGGGACTAGCTTAAAGGTGATCAGACTGAGGAAAAATGTCTCCCATATTAAGCTTACTACTCTCAGCTTATCAACATCTATTTCCACCTCCATCTTGACTTCTGCAACTTTCCATTCCTTCAGCAAATAAATGTACTCTCCCAGGAGATGCTGACTTCACTGCCTGCATCTGCAGCACTCCCAGACTTCAAAAACTATAACTAGGGCTACACAGGATTTTTCTGGTTGGTGACTAAACCAGACAAATCAGAAAGAGTCATTTGGAATCAAAACAATTTTTTTCCAAATTTTAACTAAAAATTACCAAAAGGCAGTCACTTCAGGTCAAACAAAACCAAAATGTTTTGTTTCATTTGGAAGAGCTTTTGAGCTATTTGCAAACTTTTCCTTCTGATAATTTAAGCCCAGTTTTAAATTAAAAAAAATAAAAGAAAAGAAAAGAAAAAGAAAAAATAAGAGGCAGTACAAAATCAAAACAACAAACCAAATCTTTCACTAATGTAATTTTTTACTTTTAATTTTTTTTCGAAGTTTTGTCTTCTTCCTTCCTTCCTAGATTTGTTGTTGGTTTTGGTTTGTTTTTTGTTGTTGTTTTGGTCTTTCTCTGATTGATAGCTTTGATTTTAACTTCCCTCCCAACCAGATACAGTTTTATAGGGAAGAGAGGGAGCACCCCACAAAAACCACCCAGCATAACTTTCAAGTGCCTGGTCACAGAGTATGACAGCAATCACACAACTGAGAAAGCCTCCACCTCCCAACTCCTACATCAAAGATGTGGATCCTTCCCTGCTATAAGCCCTTGCTAATTAATTAGAAGACACACAGAGCATTTAATATCCCCTCAGATCCTCACTGGGAGTTGCATTCATCTAACCAAAGGCAGAATTTGACTCTGATTTTAAACCTGTGCCTCACTTTTACATTTATTACCCAGTCCCTATACATTAGTTGGGGGGGAGGATGGAGGAATACTTTAAACTTTCTCTATGCAGAGTTCTTAACATTTGCCTGATAATTTTCTAGTAATCTTAGAAGAATATTCAGCAACCTAAATTACATGAGAAGACAAGAAGGCACCAAAGCTCAGATTATGAGAACCAAATCTTACCACCTTTGTTGTTGCCATTGTTTCAGCCAGAGCAATCACACTTTGCATGAGGAGCAGCACAGCCACCTGTGTGTGCTTCATCTTCTCAGCCAGCAGATGTGACAGAAAAGGGACAAAGGAGGTCTTTTATAGTAGAGCCTGGGGATTTCCCCAACCAAACCTTAAGGAACTTGCATGATATTTTTTTTTAAGTTTTTGGAGAAGTGATGCCATTAAGTCATATAATAATAGGTGCCATGTACTAACATACAAAAGAGATACTTACCACCAGAAATCAATGACATCAGATTTCCTAACAGGAAAGCTTTCCCATATGGTGTGGTATCTAATCTTAATCTTGGTTATGCAGAACATCGGGTACTTATTTGTTAGGACAGGCAGGTAAACATTTCCTCTTACTGTGACTCAATCACAAAAATTCTTACAGAGCCTTCTTAAACTGTGCAGACAATACAGGTCTGGGTAGTATTTATTACTTCTTATAGTTACAGAGAAGAGCAGGTCGGGTTAGACTTTTCACACACCAGAAACGTTCTCCCCTTATTTCAAAGGCCAACAAACGTTTGACAATAAGTGAAAAGGGGTCTCTACAGCTTTTCAGTTCCCTCAGCTCTCACATAGCACAGGTGAGACACAGACTATCTCCCCTAGTTCCCTCCCAGTAAGGTTATTTCTCACACATCAACGCTATGCACCCATTAATGCTTACTGGTACATTAACACTGTGTACCCACCGACTCTTACTCACTGGTTCTCTTTTCACAGAACCACATGCCACCTGACCACAATGATTCACTGTCCTGTCCCCAAGGCACAGATCCAGAGAGAGATAAAGAAAGGCCACAAGCCATATCTACTGTGCTCCCCATATTCCCCAGCTGTACCACAGTACCCTATGGCAGGCACTGGTGTGCCTGCAGTTCCCAGGGCATCCAGCCCACCGCAGGAGCTCCTCACTTCCAAAAAGCTGCCGCTTTGGTGGACTCAGCTCCAAAGCTCCACCTGGAGCAAGAGAAACTAAAATTTCTCTCCAGACCTCTGTGGATCACTAAGCTTGGTGCTTGGGAGGAAGGCTCCAGTTGGTACCAAGTGGATGGCCACGTCTATGCACTTGTAAAAGAAGTCAAGAAATTCCTAGATCAAAACATGCCATCTCTTGTCGCTTCCTGTGCCTGTATTCTCAGTATAACATTCGCCCTTTTGTTCTTCATTTTCTCAGACTTAGTTCTTCTACTAGGACAGCAGCAAATGGCTGCAGTTGAGTATAAGTAGAGAACATGGTTAGGAGACTCTCATTCCCTTGCAGCATTGGAGGGCAATGGTAAGGGCAGGAGCAGCGGTACTTCTGAGCAGCAGAACTGCCTCATACAAAGCCCGTCTCCCAGCTGAAGAGCTCAGAAGGCTTTCTTGTGTTACCACAGCACTGTCAGCTCCAGGCAGCAAACAGGAAAGCTGAGGCATGGGAAGATCCATGCTAGAAAACTCTTCAGAACAGCCAAGTCCATTGGGGTGACACGTTTTTACCACAGCTTCGCATAAGGCCCCTGACAAATTCACAAGGCTGGCAGCAGCTTCTTTTTTGAGGAGTAGTTCATTTTGTAGGGAATGGATATAATATGTTCTCGCAGAAACACTTTTTCACAGCAGAAGCTGCATCTTCACTGGAGGATTTCATGGCTAATAATTCAATGTAGGATAGACAAGACCTGGAAGGCATGTGGTAATGTCTAAGCAAAAAGAACCAGAGCTGTGGGGGTAGAGGAAGAAAATTAATCCAGGCTTCTGCCTCTCAGGTTATAGGGGGTCTGCTTTCCTGAGGTAAATCACAGTGCTTTCAAGAGAATGGGGAGGCTGAAGCTGTAGCTACAGTGTCTTTGTAAGGGCTCAGGCCCTGAGCTCCAGTTCAAGAAGAGCAGACCGGCCCCCATCAGAGCAGCTATAGGCTATGAATTATCCTCTGCACTGCAATAAGAACACTTTGGCCACTCCAGAGCAGAGTTCATATGCAAACAAGCACACACATATTGCAGATAACCAGTAAGCCTACGCTGTCCACCACATCAGCTCTCAGTTTACTCTCAGGTTGCAATATCCTAATATTGCATAACTGCCACTTCCTTTCCAGCCTGTTTTTTTTTTTTAATTGAACCAACTGATCTCCTCCGTACAAAACAGAGGGAAGTCCTGGAAAGAGATCCTGAAAGGTGGCATTGATGAAGATTTGTTCCTTTATCAACCCTGCCTGGTCCTAACTTGCCTTCCAACAATATCTCATCAAGTCTCTTACTGAAAAACACCACAGAGAAAAGCAATGATCACATCTTAGAGCCAAAGGGCCCAGAAGAGACCCAAAAGGACAAGTGTTTCGTCATGTGGATACAAGGAAAACCACTGGGCTGCTGTACAGGAGCCAGCTCTGAGCAGGGTGCGAACAGGCCACTTTTCCTGTGGACTGGGCATTATTCCCATGGGTGGACACATTTAGCAGGACAGACAGAGCCTCATGGGAAAGCCTAACACAGAGAAGCAGGAAAACCAACCTGACAGTACAGGTGCATCTGCATGTTTGCAGACCCCAAACGAGCAGCATGCTCCCTGTCCCATCCATGCAGCAACACCTTGGCAGCCTGCAAACTGCCTGCAGGCACCTGGCTACAGCACATACAAGCCCACTGGCCTTGCTAGGGCACCTGGAGTCCTGCCGGCTACAGAGGGGGCAACCTTGCGGCACACATGGCCACACTTGCATACCAAGCAAGTGCAGTTTTGAAGGCAGCTCTGTGCAGTCAGCGTAGACAGCCTGTGAATTTGGAGCCTGGATCTCTAATCAGGAGAAAAACCTGTTTTCTGAGCACAACAGTGAGTCTCTGTTCTTCCGGAGGCTGGTACTGCGAATCATGCACAAAGCACAATATCTTCTCACCTGTTTTTCTTTTATGTTTAAAAACCTGTTCCGAGATAGGAAGCAAATATTGGCTTACTAAAGATAGTTAATCAGTTGCTTTGGCAATTTTTCATGTATTTCTGTTTGCACACGACCACAGAGGGAGAATGGGGACCTACATTTTTATTCCTAGTCAAAACATAATTATTACTAAATAAAAATATCGTCTTTAGATCTATGTAGAGCCCTTCATCTGAAAAATAAGTCAGACACATTGCCTGCATTTTGGGGGAGAGAAAGTTTACTTTATGTCATATAGGAACGTTGCACTTATTTAGGAATTTCCACTTAGGAAAACAGCAATATACAAGAATTTTCTCTTTGTTCAGCTGCACCCACCAGTACTTCCTTGTTGTGCAAGACACCTAGTGGGCAATCCAAGGCAAAATCCCTGGGGCACAGACCTTCTCTTTTATTTCAGAGAGAGTTATACATCGAAAGGTCTTCGCAAAAAAAAAAAACCCTCTCAGAAATCTGTCCAGCAGACCCCTTTTCAAACCCAGCCTAACTTAACTATCGTGTTTATTACAGCAGAGATTATTATGATTGTTATTCAACAGAGAGAGAGGTGATTCAGATCATCTGCTCTCTAAAGCTTCTGGATCTATCCAAAGTCACTGGAGTCCAATATTATTTGATCATGCTTGATGTATGTATGTATGTATGTATGTACGTATGTATGTATGTATGTATGTATGAACATAAGCCTCTACATCTCAGCTTCCCATTTGTGTTTGGAAAATATAGTATTTCCCTACCTCAGAGTCATGTTTTGAGACTAAATGCATTAATAAGAATAAGGGGCACTCAGCTATTGCAGGAATAGGGACAGCATGAAGCACACAAAAATAAAGGCAAAAGAAAAGGTATAACTTGTCTCAGCTTAGTAGGCCAACGACGGGATGAAGAATTGAATGTAGGTTGTGTATCTTTGTTCTATCTATCCAATAATCTTCAACTAGCACATTTATTCTAGCTGATGTGGCAATTTCAAATTCTCTCTGAACTGCTCAGGACATTCCCAGGACAGGTGTGTGCGACTCACACTTTCTTATAATAAAAACAAAACCAAAAAAAAAAAAAAAAAAAAAAAAGAAGATTCAAAATGGGGTGTAGTACCTAATTGTGCTAACCCGACAGAATGGTTCAGGCAGAAAGTACTGCACTGCACATTACATTTTGCAAGTCTAATGTAAAAGTATTTCTACTCTTTGCCTGCAGACGCGATAAGACTGAGTCTCATGGAATCAGCATTCCAGTGCATGTCGTCCAGTACCCTGTATACTGTGGATTTAGCAAAGCTTGCCTAAAGCTTGTTAAATCCCCCCTCCCACCAAACTATGTATTTCTGAAGTAAAGCCAAAAAGATGGAGAAAATATTAATTCAAACTCATCCTGTGATACAAGAACATAACAGCTAATATTCCTTTTTTTCCAAAGGTGGCTCCGAAATGGTTCTTCCTGAAGCTAACCAGTCTGGGCTTCTTTGGTTATAGGATCATCCTGTAGTGAAACAAGGAAGTCAGGGTGGGCAGGTCTCTTCGATAAGATGTTTTATAACAATTGACATCACAAAATCCTACTGTTTCACAATATCAATGTCCAACATAGCCCTGTTCTACTCTACTAATCTCTTCACAAATTACTTGCACTTTTTCCTCCTCCAAATGATTCACATTCTTATGCAACGTACTTTGGTGTCATCTATCATAAAGCCCATCTTTTTGGAAGACATTATGCAAATACTTTCATTTAATCCCTTTATCAGTAGAATGTCAGGTTAGTGTTTTAAAAACCATCCCTCTGGGCTATGTCTGAAATATGAAAGTGTATGAGAAATGTTAACACCTAGTTTTAAAAACGGTGTTAGTAAGGGTGAGTCTAGGTTTTCTGAGACTGTAGGAAAGGGGCGTCTTCCTGCAGCAGAATGAGAAACAGAGTACTATTTGCAGAGAGGGCAAAATTTCCTTTACAGCTTTAAAAATGCCACTGACACAAACTGAGCTGACTGAGCTGCCAAAACTGAAAAAAAAAATAAAATCCGTAATGTCAAAAAAGAAAGACCTTCGGTATGAAAGACATAAGAGGAAGAAGACAGCAGGTGAGGTACGCACCAGACAGATGAGAAATGATTAGCCACAGATTCTGTGGCTTGGCAGAAGAGCTTGTTACCCTGAAAGAAAGCGACCTAGAGATTCTTGGACAAATTAATTGTGTCTAGCCATAATCTGCCTGTGAGTTCAAAGCCAAAAGAAATCAGGGAAGTATAGTCCTCGTCTGTAAGAATGGGAAGACCACAGGGGCAAGAGAGAGAGGATGGCAAAAAGGAGAAAGCACAGATGAAAGCTGGCACACTTTGTTAGAGAAAATCAAAATGCATGAAAAGCAAATCCTAGAGGAGACGTAAATGTGTATATATGAGACACGGACAGCAGTACCAACATACGCCGTGGTGGTGAGTAAGAATGAAATTTCAGAGAAAATACATTTAAGGAATAGCAAGAACTACATTAAAAGAAGCAAGAACAAGCCTGGACAGTAGGGTGTATTCATACAGCATGGCAAAGAAAGATAGAAGAAAACATGTGGATGAAGGAAAGTCGTAGGACATTCAGGTTAGCAAAGAGGTGTACCATTGCATTGGGATTATGATAGATTTGCATGGATCGCTAGCCACATGTGCAAAGGCAGGATAAATCTGCATACAGATGCTTTTAAAGAAGAAAGAATAATTTCTCAACAATAACCTGGGGCGATGACAAGGCAGGGGGCATGTTATTGTTGACAACAGATAACTGCTCCTTCAAAAGGCATCTTGGAAACAGAGCCAGCACGATGTTGAAAGGAATTATTTACTTTTGTAATATGTTGCAGATAAATCGATTTTCAAAAGTAGAAGTTGGCATACAATTAAGAAAGTCCCCAACCAAATAAGGGTTGTCTTCTCATCTGAGCAGCTATCTGTTTAGCAGTTCAACACACTGCTGTTGAGTTTTGCATTTAGTTCCTGTCTCTTCCCCTAAATGTGCATCAAATGATGAGAATACCTAGTCCTTCAGAAAGACTTGTCCTTCATGCTTATGTGCCCAATCCCAGGGACCAGAGGAACACAGTCTGGACGAGGTCTGAGTCATTGACGCCAATCCCAACACTTACAGGCACCTATATAACAAAGACTTTATACAGAAAGGTCCTTGAAACATCTGCTCCACATACCACCGTATCACAGGCCCCAACAACAATAAGACCTTTATTAAAAAAACAAAAGCCATTTCTCTAATGCCTGCACATGCCTCTGGTTGATGAATATAAATACAGCCACTTGGCCAGAGGAAAAAGGCTCCCAGCTGCTTTTATGGCTCTGCTCGTTCCAGGCAAACTGCTGCTTCTGTCGACTCGCAGAGCAGCACCAGGCTCACGCATCCACAGCCCCAGCTGCTCCATCAGGCAGAAATGGAGCTGGCCCAGCCAGGAGACAGCAAGCGTTTAGTGACCACTTGACTAGATGTGCACATACCAAGTTGTGCAGAGTTAAGAGACGGGAAAGAGAAAAATCTTCTCCCCCAGAATAAACCCACATCTGATTGATGTGGTCCTCTGCTTCTTATTCTTTCTACCTGTTTTGAATCTCAGCCCACAGTTGCCTTAACCAGCCTAAGGAGATAATGAGAGAAACGGCTTTTCATGGCAGTTCTGCTGATACTTTCCTTCTCACAGATACAAAGAGGATCTCTTCCCCCTGTATGAGCCAAAAAATATAAAGTGAAATATGTTCAGTCAGACCAAAAATGTTAATAACCACTTGCTCTTCAAAAGACAAAATTTTCTGGGCTTGGTGTGGTAGCAAAAAAGGTTCTTCTTCAGGTCTTCATCTTCAGCCAGACATCACAATGAAAAGGATATGGAAAATATCTGAGCTGAAATAAGAGATGAGGAAAACTATTAGACTATCAGCTGGATAGACCTGCAGCTTTATTTAGCCATTAGCATTGTGAATATTTTCACATTAATATTAGATATCCCTAAGGAAGCCTGTAACGTGTATTTCAAAAGCCTCATTGCTCTCAGGCAAGAAGAAGATTCTCCTGCCTTTCCTGTGGCATGCACACAGAGCTAAACTGACCCTATAACTACTCAGCCTTCTTGAAGCATTGAATTCATCAGCGTATTAATATATCCAGGATCAAGATATGCCCATTGCACCTTGAAACAGCCCAAAATTGTGCAGCACAGACATGCTGCATCCATATGCGAGATAGGCTATATAGAGACTTGTCTGTGATGGAACAGACTAGATGAGCAGCTATTCACATGAGTAGTCCCTTCTCTTCAGCTATATACATCTCCCAGGGATCAGTGAAACAAAAGTTCACACCCAGGTAATGCTTGACCCTAGAAAAGAAAGTCGGCATTTGGTTTTATAAACTATTCAAATGTTCTATTTTGCTGTACCTGTAGACATGGACATGTGTGCTTTGGGCTTTGCAATGGTCACAATAATCCATTCTGACCAGATAGACACTTTGCATAATGTTAACTGCAAGCAATGCCAAAACAGCGCTGCTCTCCCAGAAATAAATAGGCGGACAACAGGAGAATGTGCATGTTGCGCAGCATGAACGAGAGCCATGCTCAGAGATGTTCTCTGTGGATGATTGACCTGAATTGTAACTATAGTGGCAAGCCAGATTTCTACAAATCTCAGGATAGGATGTGTTCTGCATAACCTGCAGTTGCTATTACGCAACTCAGCCTGCTTCCAGAACAAATTAACACACCCGCTTTCAACTTTTGAGACAACAGAAACAAGAGAGCCTGAAGAAAAGAGAGTGGCCCAAGCAGCCCACATTCTCCCTGCCCTGGGGACCCCTGAATGAGGAAAGCTTTCCTACAATAATGCTCACACTATAACATGCAAACTGATTGCTTTTCCCACTGTTAACTACTGCAGGCTTTCTATGAACTCTGGAGTTTATTAGTCCAATCCATCCTCAGCTCCAGTGGGCTTAATCCAGTTGTAGAGAGAGCACAGGTAATGACCCCTCTATTAAGGCATTTACCGGGGCAAATGCCTCATTTTCAGTCCTTTGTAACACAGCCAGATTTCAAGTGTCTGAGCTCAGTGCTTGCCTTAATGTTTTTTTTTAGGACTCGGGAGGACCAGAAAAAAATTTTGTTGCTGTTGCTTTGAGAGCAAGGTTAAAGGAGAACAGACAGTTCTCCTGAATGCTATTTTTTGGCAGAATTCTGAACAGCCTCACCGGCTTTCAGAGGAACCTGACATTCAAATGAACCTAATGCAGCAGCTGAAATATATTCCTTGTTGGTCTCAAAAAAAGTTTGATCCAATTTGGCCATTATATAAATTCTCCTTCCACAGAAAAATATCTAAGACACTACACAAGGTCACTCATACAATGATGGGGGAAAGAGCCCAAGCCTATAATGTCCAGACTCACGGTGAGCTACTGAGTCACACCACCTCTCAGGCATCTCTCAAGTCTCTGCACCAGATTAATCTCACTGCAGCAACCAAAGATGCTGCTGCATCCAGCTGCCCCCTTCAAGAGTTTAGAACCCCCAAAAGAGAGTCAAAAGAACAAACCGTGTGGCCTCATCCACATTAAGGTTCACGGTACAGTTTAATTCACGAGTGAAACCAGTTTTGTGCTAAAACCGTACCCTTTGAAGTGGAGCTGTAAGACTTGAATGAGCCAGGGCTCCAGCCTGCTATCTGCCACCCTGGCAAGGACTTCTGACAGAGCCGCTGTGATAGATAGCAGAGAAGGTGTGGAAGTGATAACATCTTGGATTGCTGTAGGTTGAATTGCACGTGAACATGAGTTGGAGCACTCAAAGAAGCTTGCAAATGTAATTCTGAACACATGGCATGCTCCCAAGGGCTTGTTTGCACAACAAAGTGTATTTAGACTGAGATAGTGTCAACTTTAAAGAAAAATGAGTCTTTTTTCAATCAATTTTTGGATAGGCTCTCTTATTTCAAAATAGGAGTGACTTAGTCTGAGTTAGTTTAGTCTACTGTGACTTGAGCTAAGCTAATTAAAAAAAGCGCCACTCTATCGATGGAATTAGAGCACTTGCCTAGAGAATGGATAGCTATTAATAGATCTCTATGTAGACAAGTCTGGAGCAATTTCTCAAAGCACATATCAAAAACAGGTAAGAATGTAGCACCAGAGGAAATGATGGTAAAAGGGAAAGAGAAGCAGGAAGAAAATTGGGTGTGAAAAATAAAAATTATTATGTTCACTTATCTAGCCATTAAATGCTGTAAATACACTTCTTCACATGCGTTTCTGAATAGTCAAGAGCAATATCTGAAAAAAAATACGTTTTTTTCACAGATCCTGCCAGTGGAACCTGTTTTTTTCTTTACAGTTTGGATGTCAGCTTTTCCCTGAAGGTAAATGAGTGTCATGCCATAAACTTGACAAGGACCCGTCTGCACGTCTACATACTAAAAACTCAGTCCTCTTCCCACAAGACATAGTCCCAACCAGTGTTTTAGCAGAACAGCAGTTAATTACCAATAGCCTGTGGAAGTTTGCCATTGGGTCTGGAGTTTCTTGCCATGCTGGTTTCTGCCAGCTTGTGACAGTATTTTCACTGGTTTATCATTATGATCTCACTAGGAGTCTGAAACAACGGTAAAACGTATTTACACAGAAACAGACCTTGTTTCCACACATATACACTATTTGACATTAGAATGCTTCGTTTTGCCCACAAGAAAATTATTAAATCCACCATCATGAATGATTCTGTGCATTTCTCTATAATAATCACAAATTAATCTTCTAGATTTTCTGTTTCAATGGCAGTTTTTAGAGAACAGCACTAACATCCTAGTTAAACGCAATCTCAGTCCTGATCTCTCTAGCTGTTTAATTAAAAAGTATATCTTCACCTTTCTTACATATTAGGTTATAAACTCAAAATGAAAGTAGAAATTCTGCCCCTCCTTTAAAATGTAATGAAAACTTCTCAGGTCATTCATTTTGATTTTAATGGAAGTAGCATTGCTCCCTGACTTGCTTAAAAGCTGGGGTGGAACATCCATCTTCTTACACCCCTTATTCAGAATCTGCCCACCCGGACTCTGTTCTCATTATCAGAACCATATCAGAAGGACGTCAACAAATCTTAGCCAATGCAAATCTGAGGAAAAAGGAGACTAAGCCTCACTGTCTGTAGATGCTGAGACAACCTGAAATGTCCAATAGGCAAGTTCGGGCAGTTCTTGGCACAACACTTTCAGAACTTTCTGCCTCCAACTGTGCACCACGTCACTCTTCTGGTAGTACACAGCAGAAAGTGTGGCACTCCCCAGGCCTTTTCTGCTCCCATCTCATCAGGCCAGTTTAAATGGCTGGTGCATGTGATGTCTGTGTGTAGGATGTGCTACCCTTTGCTTGCTGGGGTGAAGAAGAACATGAGGCAGGACCAGCAGCAGAGAAGTCTTTATAAATGACCTAGGACTTGAGGGATTGCTTAGTAAGTTTGCTGGTGAGACAAAATTGTGAGGAACTGTTGAGTGCAGAGAGGCCCTGCAGAGGAATCACCAACCGCATGAAGTTCAACAAGGGCAAGTGCCAGATTTTGGACCTGGGACACGCAACCCTGGCTGTACATACAGACTGGGGCATGAGATGCTGGAAAGCGTCTCCGTGGAGAAGAATCTGGGGGTTCTGGTCAACAGTAAGTTGAACACGAGCCAACAGTGTGTCCTGGTAGCCAAGAGGGCCAACCGTGTCCTCAGTGCACCAAGCACAGCATTGCCAGCCGGGCAAGGGAGGTGATTGTCCCGCTCTGCTCTGCGGCCTCACCTGGAGCACTGTGTGTGGTTCTGAGTGCCAGAGGATAAAAAAGATATTAAGCTACTAGAGAGTGTCCAGAGAGGACTACGAAGTTGCTGAAGGGTTTGGAGAGGAAGCCGTATGGGTAGAGACTAAAGCCACTTAGTTTGTTCAGCCTGAAGGAGACTAAGAGGAGACCTCATTGCCATCTACAGCTTCCTCACAAAGGGAGGAGTAAGGGTAGGCACCGAATTCTTCTCTTTAGCGACCAATGGAACCCAAAGGAATAGCAGGAAGATGTGCCAGAGGAGGTTCAGGTTGGACATTAGGAAAAGGTTCTTCACCCAGGGAGTGGTGGACACTGGAACAGGCTCCCCAGGGAAGTGTCACGGCCCCAAGCCTGACAGTGCTCAAAAAGAGACTGGACAACACCCTCAGACACGTGGTGTGAACTGTGGGGTTGTCATATGCAGGGACAGGAGTTGGGTATTCGATCCTTGTGCGTACCTTCCAACTCAGGACACTCTATGATTCTATAAGTGGCAAGGACTGTGATGCCTCCCACACGGGTGACAGCAATAGACCCAAGCCTGCACAAAACGTGGTGAGCAGGAGAGGGAACAGGAGCATCCAAGGCAGCATAACTCTCAGAAGAACAAGGCGCAGTGTGAAATGAGTCTCAGAAGCGGACTCGCTTCCCCAGCTGGTTCAGCTGAACTCAGCTGCACCGCCTGGGCCAGGGTGAAGCCACCTCACTGAGCCCAGCAACACTGCCATCCGACGGTAGAGCACATGGTGGGTGTCAGACCATAAAAAAGGGAAAATCATGGCTGAGAGATGCTTCTTTTTTCCCTCCTACGCTCGCACCAAATGCCGTATAGATATTATACCAACAGCTTCCCTTCTGTTGGATTTGCTTGCACCTGTTATAATCTAATTAGGAGGAAATTGGACTTCTTTTGCTCGCATCATAAACAGAGGCAACATAAACATATAAATCTTTCTCTTAAATTCCTTTTTCTTCTTGCTGAAATGCCAGAAGACTGCCCTGCGAACTCAATGCGCAATTCTCTTTTGCATAGCATGATGAATAATGGATCAAGCTTATATCTACCACAGATGAAAATCATGCCTTTCTGAAATCCATTCACTGCTTCACGGACCCCAAATCCTCTAGGTGCTATACATTTCAGCTGTCATAAATCCATGTAATGTTCCTCTGCATGACACTATTCATTTAGACCACCAATTTAGTTAAAATGACAGATGTGAAAAAAACACATGTAACCAAACAACTCCCCAGCGATCACACAGCTGCTGATGCTGAAGGGACTGTGTGCTTTATTCAGCGATAGTCAGGCACTTCCACCCACATTTACCACCTGCTGTCAATATAATGTCAGGTGGAGCTGTGCAGTTCTCACTCAGCTTACTTTTATTCAAGCCATTGACCTTATGGTTTTTGCAGAAAAAATCGTTGCAGTAGGTGAGATCCTGCACCCACTGCCCCTGTGGCTCATAGGAATCTCCCCACTGTTGGATTAGGGCTCAGAGACCAACCATTAAACATAAGGAAACCCAGCAGCTGATCATCATTTCATCTCTTTCTTTGCAAAAAGCCCTCAAGAATAATTAAATGTAAAACCAGAGAATAGGACAGCACATTACACAAAGGGTATTTATTACCCTTATCTTTAAAGTCTAGGTCCTGCCATTCATACCACAGTTCAACAGTCCTTGTTCGCTAAGTAGTCCTGGGCAACCCCAAAGTAGTTTAGGGACCCTCTCAAACTCATCTGTTGAAGGTATAGCAAATTGGGCTATTAGCCCGTATTCAGCAATGCCCTTAAGCAAATGCTTATGACTCATTAATGTAAGTAGCAAAGTGCTTTGATGAATTGGGTTTTTAAACAACAAGGAAGCCATATTTCAAAGTGGCACTGCGTATCTCTGAAATGAACATATGGCTCTTAATGTTTTCTGAAAGGCTTTTGTTTTACAATATGCAATAATTTTTTTTGTGCAGTATCCAGTTTGTCTGAATTTTCAACATAATGAAAGTCATCAGGAAAAACTAAGTTTGTTTTTCTGATGGAATGAGCAAAACGTCTTCAGATTATGTTTCTCTTTGGTATATGACAAATAACAAACAGAGGATGTGCTTTCTTTCCACAAATATACCATTGTCTTGATATGAAATGGGAGAAATATATGCTTTTATGTTCAAATCACTGTAAATCAGCTTTCATCATGAACTTTGTGCATAAAATTAGCCTGACCAACCATGTAAGCAAATAAATGAATCAATGTAACATTGTTTTTATATGGCATATTGTCATCACTCATTAGTAATTTAATTCTGCATGTGTTCTGCAGTTTGATAGACAAGTTGTACACAGGAAAAAAAAAATCTTAAGACTTTGGCACCTACAGCTAGGCTGTTAAATTCATATTAATGCATCAAAATAAGTAATCAGCAACTCTGAAAATCAGGTCATTCATTTTTATGCCTAAATATAGATCTAGATGACTAACTTTAGGCATTCACAGTTGAAAAATGTTCATCCAAATGTGTCATCAGGGAGGGTTGAATAGATTTCTAGAAGAAACACTTGAGAGAAAATTTCTAAATGATAACAATTTAGACAATAAACAGTATTATAATTTATTATTCATATAGTTCTATTGGTGTGCCTGGCATTCTAAAGGCAAGAGAAGAAATACAGCTAAATATGCTATTCTAAATATACTTTAAAGATTTGAACTGAGGCTATAAAGATTTAGAACACAGTTACTGGTGTTCAGCTGATTGTAGTGTTTTTCTGAGGAAAGGATTTATGCAGAGATTTTTCTACTCTGCCCTGTGAAAATAAAAGGTAAGATGATACTTGTGAACTTAGAAGCTGGCAGAAACATCATCAAACAAAATTTTCCAACTTAGCCCTAGATCCGTAAAGACATTTAGATGCTTAATTTCTATGTCAATATCCAATTTCCCACTGACATCAAGTGGGAAACAATGGGAAGCAGGGTGAGATTCATCTCTAAAATCAGTAGAGAGGAAGGTAATTTCAAAGGGTGACTTACATGACACTAAATGTGTTAGAAAGTTTTGTGATATGACTATCTGTCTGTTAACTAGAGAGGAAGAAAGACAACTAGTTTCAGCTGGATGCCTGACTTTTAGAGGTGAAATAAATCCTTTTCTTGGTGCATCTGTCAAAGTTGTGTTTCTGTATTTCTTTTGGATTGAAGCACTCAAAAAATCCAGCGTTAGTAAGTGTTGAAATCTAGGGATACCCAGCACCCAAAAATCCAATGGCTTTGTACAAAAATGCATGAACCCTCATGACCAAGAATAAGGTATTCAAGCAGAGACTTTAGAAGGGCCAACAAACTTTTGTAAAGGGAACAGTCACACTCTTGGCAACGCAAAAACCAAGTGTTCATTTGAATAGAGGTGAACAGGTATAAGCACACAAAAAAAGATGTGCTCCTTTTTAAAGATGTGTTAAACAATTAATGTATTCTTGGTGAATCAGACTCCTGGCAGGCTGCACAGTGAGCGGATAGTGACCACCTGAGTTTCACTGTGTGCCAGCTCCTCTATCTGGCATCCCAGCCAGTTAGTACGATGGATTGCTCTTGCTAAGGGTCTAACAGCACTAATGAAGAGCTACTGATCAAGTTTAAATGCAAAAGAAAATAAATTATTGCAAGGACATGAACAGAAATAACTTAATAATAACTGTCGATTTTGCAAAGAGGTAGTTGGATGTTGTTTAGCAGGGTCTTTGTTCAGTGAAAGACTCACTTCTGTCCCTTTAGGGAAATCAGTCGTCATATGTTACAGAGAATCCATTCCTTCTATGTCTAGGGCTGAAACAATTGCAGTGTAAAAATTTCCCATGAAGACAGCAATGAGGCCAGAATCTGCAAGCCCTTTAAATGTGCATGCCTGGGTTGCATTTAAGAAAAAATGTTTACAGATTAAATTCCATCTGTGCTACCACTCCCTGCCATGAGAATGGCAGTGAACAACCTCTGAGTCCAACTTCAGCAGTGACACTTGCATCTTTGTGGAGTGTTTCAACGATGGACAGTACATCTTTTTAGGCCGGTCAACACAGACGGCAAAGCTGAGGCTCAGGCTCTGGTAACTATAAATGCTGCAGCCACCAAATCCTTTCATAAAGAACAAAAGCACAAGATGGTTCAGAGAGGGTTAAATCTATCTGTATAAAACAGGCCAGATGGATCACCTCTTTCTCTCTCCCTAATGGCAGCAGAGTCTAGAGGCAATTTTTCTAACTATCTTAGACTAGACACCTAACTTTTAGACAGTTACATTTAGGTAAGACCAATGCAGTGAACAACCTACTGCAGGAAAGAGGCATAAACCGCCAAGGTCTAAAAGATGTGCTGAAAGGTTACATGAAGTTGGCCATGTGGAGGTAACTTTGTTCCTTGCTACCTCACCTGCAGAGTTCCCGGTCTTGGTCCTGCTGTGCTGAGCCCTTCACCCTTCACCCACCAGAACAGAGCAGGTTCCCCAAAGAGTAGTCAGTCAAGAACATATGGATCTGAGGGCCAGCCAGAGCAAAAACGGCATCTTTAAGTTCAAGAGAGGTGTGTTTTGCTGAAGCAGAAGTAATTCTTGCAGTCCGCTTTCTGAAACAACAAGAGCAGTAAAAACACATGCAAACTTCAGCAGTAGCGAGGCAAACCAGTGTACGAGAAGCATACAGTAGCTAGCTTCACCACCACAAACTGGTGTGTAAAGGCCTACCACCCTCACGGCGCAGCTAAACAAGCCACGTATCAGCTGGTTACCCAATTTGAAAAGCACAGGCTGCCAGTGCTTTCCCGACATCTCTGAACTTCTGCAGGACGCCTGCCATGCCAGCGGTGCCTCTGTCTTTGTACAGTGCGTTTCCCACCAGCAGGTCATGCAGCAGTACATTTGGGGGGTGTGATGGATACAATGCCATCTCCTGATCAGCCCCGTTACCAACAAAACTTACTACCTTTCCACTGCTCCCAGCAATCCGGGATGAGGAGCTCCTACTGAGAGTTGTCATTTTGATAGAAGGCATCAATGACCTTGCTTTCTCCTCCTGACATCTCTGGCTGAGGTCCCACTTTTCCTTCTATTGTCTCTGCACATCCTTAATGAGAAATATTAAACTCTGACATTCTCAGAGTCCTCCCCACTCAGGCCCTCCTTGTAGTAGGGTGAAACAGCAATAATGAGAGTGAATAAATCTGTGATGAACATCACTTTGCTCAGGACTGCTCAAGAGCAAGCACAGAAATAGGTTTGCATCCTGCAGCCATCATCATCCTCGTGATTTGGGTCCAGCTAATCCAGAACAAACATCATGTGCCATATTAGGCAAACCACCCCCTCCCCATGATAAAATCATTCTGATAAACAACTAATCTCATAAACAAAAAGCACTATTTGAAAACTGCAGTGATATGTCTACAGTAAGCCTATTATGGGAGAGCATAGAGAAGTCATATTAAATTATGTAATATATTTTGGTTTTTTACTAATTTTTCTAATTTTATGGACTGACAATTTTTTACCACTTACGAAGGCAAATATTCTTCCTTAACCTACTCAGTGCTGATGGGGAAACAGAAAAGAGGATGTTTGCAGTCTATGGGTGTATCTAGTGATGCTGCAGCTCATGAGACAAATTGATACTATTTAATTGAGCGCCATCTACCACCAGTTAAATAAAATCCCCACAGTTCCCATGTTAAAGAGCTCAAAACTGGGCATATTTGAATCAGGGTTTTATATTCTTGTCTTTCCAGCCATTTCAAAAGAAAATTGTAATTTATAACCATAACGCGTTATTCTGCTACCAAGCAGCTAGATGTAATGGAAGAAGTCTTCATATTCATAGGCCCTTCACATGCTTAGAGTATGTAACCTCAGTGACCTGCAACATCAAATAAGAAAAGACAAGGACTCAGTCTTTCAGCTTTTAGCTTCAAGCACTTTGAATCTACAATTAACTCAATTCTGAGCATCTGGTCTTTTTAACCCCTTAGATTCAAAGGTCATTTGATCTTTTAACAGAGACAAGATTTGTCGATATGACAAACACAATTTAATAGTTATTGAAAATGGAGGCCAGCTTGTGACATGGGAAACTGCCTATATCAGGTTTATATGTTTTTTTGATCCTTCTTGTTACCTACAATAGCAAATACACGGTGTGGTGACAGAGTTTACACACACTCATGGAAGTTACCATTTTACAAGTAGCTCAAGCTGTATTTTTCCTTCAAGCATTTATCATGGAGTTTAGTTTGGTGTGAGCTGGTTTGGTTTGAGCCACTGCTGTTTTTCTATCTCAAGTTCTGGTGCTGATGAAAGCAGGTCCCTGCTGCCACCGAAGTCAATAGCAGAATCCTGAGATCTTCAGCCTGTACAAATAACTGGCTGAGAAACAGCTGTGACTCACTATAGTTTTACAGTAATGTACTGTGCAGAAATGAATCCACTTCTCAGAATCCCAATGCAAAATTTAAATACAGAAGTCCACCCATTTCACCAGTATCGGGTATAATGCATCTGCTTGGAATTCTGCTCGGATTTCTGCTCAAGATGAGTGACAACGCCTAGGTTTCTGTCCCAGTTTCTTCAAAGCTTTCCAAAGCAAAGTCTGGAGGTCTTAATGTCTGATATTCATTTAAGACATATCTTTAATTCTCCAACATTCTAACAGTATTTTCGTGACTCTGCTTGAAACACTAAATGAGTCAACTGTAACATTCATCCAGCTTGCTCAGAAATCAGCTCTTCCATTTATATTATAAAGCTGGTAACTATAAAAGTTCCACTACTCTTACGAACACCTGGCCTTTGTTTAACTAACTCACGGAAGTCAATTGGGTTATGAGGTGCACAACTCAAAGCACTTGAGTTCAGCACCTTATTTAGAAGGCTGGTAAAAAGGTGAGAAAGAAAGGTCCAGTTTCAGCTAATTTGAGACAACTCGCTGACGTAATAAATAGGGAATTTAGTAATCTTACATGATTTTATAAAATGAATAAAGGAAAGAAGGTATCTCCACAGAGCAACACGTTAAATCACCCTTAACTGGTGTTGTTACACACCCGCAGTTCAGTACTTTAGTGTAGGATTCATAAATAATACTGTAATTGAGTCATCTTTTTCAGCTGCTTCTTGATTATAATTCACACCAGAATTAGCATATCAAGGTAGGAAGAAATACTTGAATATTTATTATCTCCATTCCTACATGGAAACTTAAACAAAGAATTTGCAAGAAGGTGAGGGACAGACCTACAAACGTTATTTACATGCTTAAGCAAAACCTTTGAGCTAAAATCCTGACGGTGCAGTGAGGACTTTGAAGGACAGAGAAAACCGCGTCTATGAGTGCGTTATTTCTGTGAGATATCACTGAAATGATGGCAACAATTACCCTAATTGGCTGTACTGACAATGCCTGCAATCCATGAAGCCCTTGAAAACAGGCAGCCAGGAAACAAGGGGAAGAGCACATCTGAAACCAGCTGAACAACAGCAGCGCACACGAGCCAGCCAGGCAAGCATTGCTTGGACGAAGTTTTGGCACTCGCGGGGACAACATGAACTCCCAGGACTTTCTTCCTTTCACCCTGGAAACTTTCAGAGTCACAAAACTTCCACCCTCTGCCCAGCAGCTCCTCCCCATCACCAGTCCCTCCTTCCTCCCAGTCATGAGAAGGCTCCACCAGTGAGTATCCTGCTATCCACAGGCACTGGGCTTTCCCAGAGAGAGACTTGGGGTAGAAAACAGCCTGTCTCCATTATTCCTCCCCTCTAGGTCCCCCTAGGTCTCTGACAGCCATGCAAAACCATACACCCTGTTTCAGCCCTTTTCAGTCATTCCTATGTCTTAGAAAAGACAGGGAAATCTGGTGTACCACTGTGAGATGGCATTCATTTTCTTAAATGAAGAAGGAAACGTCTGTAACCCAGGAGGTTTTCAGAGGTACCCACCTTTCTCAGGTGTCCACCTTTCTCCATTGATTAGATGGAAGATGTTCCCTGAAGGAGGAGAGGGTTACCCCTCCCAGGCATAGGTAACAAAAACTTAGATACATCTGCACTCAGATGAGGTAAATGCCATAATCATACTAGATCTCAGCTCTAAATGTTTCACAGGGGTACAATAATGTTTTATTACATCATTTATGATTGTGTCATCACGGAAAATCCCCAGCTGATTCCTGCATTTTGCCTCGTAACCTGTGAATGGACTGAAAAAATGTTATGTATTCTTTACATCAGAGTAGCTGGTCCACATCAGACCAAGCAGTATCTGTTTTGGTTCCAATAGGGGTGAGTACAGGGAGTGTGAGAAAAGGGAGTTTTCTGGAAAGGAGGAAGAAAGGGAGGAGAGGGAACACTGAGAGGAAAAACAGAACAAGGAGGGGGAGATGAGAAAGAACATCACTGAAAGCAACTTTTACTGCAGTTTAAGATTAATGATTGCTCATCCACAAGCACTCTACAATCTGAGGTAAGTGGAAAAAACTGGAGATGCTTCTCAATAGCCGGTGTAGCCCTTTGCAGACATAAAAAGCAGTACGCTGATGTTCCCACTCAGACGTATAAAACCAATGTGATGTATGTAGCTTTTAAGTGTTGGTGTGTTATAAAAGTTTTATTGCTTCTTTGGCTTCAAGAAAGCTACAAACCTCAGTTTAGGAATTGCAAGCCTCTGTAAAAATGGTTATGAAAAGCATTTTTCCTAATCACGTTAGCAAACCCTTCTCTCCATTTTCCCTTTCATTAAAGAGCTTAAATATTTTACATCTATAGTGTGCGGGCTTGTGTCCAGATTACCCTTCATTAAATGACTTTTACAGTAGCTGGATAGAAGCCTTGTCTATTATTACACACCAGCTAATTATGTCTCCTTTGTTTTCATTTCATCATTTTAAACAAAGCTTTTAGGGACCCAGCCACTCTGTGAGAGGTGTTGCCAAGCTGAACACACTTCCAGCAAATCCCAGCTGGGCTGCATTCATTTCATCTGATGATCTTTGCAACATGAAGTAGCTTTCTGGAAAAAAAAAAAAAAGAAAATAATAAAGAGGGGGATGGAGAGGAAGGAGAAGAAAAATAACATCAGTGTCCAACCTGTAGTGCTCTTACGGTGGTTTAACACAGACACAAGTTCTCACTGGGGGAAAATCCAGCAGGATGTCAGTGAAGAGTGAAATATGATGTACGGTGATTCTAAACATCACAGCTAAGCTATGTGAACAACTGGTTCTATCAGGCATTTTCTGATTTCTGACAGTGTTGCTGTTTTCAGATTACCCCAGTAATGTTTCCAAAGTGTATTATTATATTCATGGCAAGAAGAAGGGGAGGAAGCCTGAAAATTACTTCCCTCCTGGCAACGAATTGTCATTTAGGTCCCACATTGAGCCAGCTCTTTGCATTGCCTGGGAAGCCAAGGGAGCCAACAAAAATATATGATTTCCCCAGAGCTGGGGGGCCAAGGGAAATGATCAGGCATCTGAAGTCTCCCCAGGGTGCAAAGAGTAATAGCAAAAGGCTTTGCTAAAGAGAGATATTTTTCAGTGTCTGTGCAAATAAAATCTACATTTAAATATTATTTTAATTACTCATTCTCATCCATGATACATTGAGTAGTCAAAATAACCATATATTAGGAATGATAACAAGATTCATTATGTTCATTTGCCTGTACAAGGCAGTATATCATCGCTTGTGAGCAGTGTGTAAGATGTCTGGCCCTTGCTCCGCATGACATGGTGCTTAAGCCGAATGAGAAGGGAAGCTCTGCAGCACTTCATAGGAGTTGTCCTACTTTTTTCACGGGCATTTTGTAACTCTTTTAAGTTTTTCTTTTGACTATTCTTCAATTCTTTTAGGCCTTTCTTCACCACGTAGCTTTCCAGCCTTGCTTGAGCAGGTAGTATTCAGCTAGCCCAGTGAGGGAAGTTATGCATGTTTCTGCTATCCCCATTCTTTGGGCTTGAGAGTCCCATCCTTTACTTTCTACATATTTGCAGTTTGGCCATATGTAAAGCCTTCTAGGATTTAGTGGGTATAAAAGAGAGGAAGTTTGAAGATCTTCTATCGTCATCAGACTAAAAGTCTATAAGATTCTTAAAAGACTGTGCTAACTTTTCTAAATCTTTAGAAAAACATGTCACTGCTATGGAATCCAGTAGAAAACTCAAAAGACTGAAAACAGGACCTTATCTCTACAGAGTACCATAACGTGGTTCATCTTCTATTAAAATCTGCAAAGTTTTTCTATGACTTACATCGCTATCACATATTCTTACTACGTATCGAGGGGGAAACAGTCCTTTGCCTCCTAACTGCTTCGCCGTGTATATGGGGGAAGAAATGAGCTGGCAAAGGCAGCAGATATAGCAGCCTTTCTTCAACCATCATATCTTGTAAAGAAGCTACGCATGGATGGTTGTCTTCATGCTTTCCCATCCCAGTTCCACGTCATTCATCAGCTAAATAGGACCCAGGCTAACCAGCCTTCCCAAAAATCAGCTCCAGGTGCCTAAATAGTTCATCATTGCTCTTCATCCCAAATATTGCCAGAGCAATATGACCAATACGCTCATAAGATCAATAGTCAATAAGTATAAGGTACGCACTCTGCTCCAGAAACTCTCCTCTTTCCACCCACTTTACCACCTCTTTTATTCTAGTACCTGACCTGAGGGACTGATTCAAAAAGATCCATGAGGTGAGAAAGCACCTTTATCTCCCGCCAACAGAAGACAAGCAGCCACCTCCCATCCTATTAATGCGCAAAGCTCCAACCCCATTTGCCTTATACAACAACAAAAAGCACAAGCTCCCACCTCATGTTTCAGATGCATGAAATGTAACAGGAAAATGAAATAGAGTTTGGCAGAAATGTGACTCTGCAAGCTCCCCAGCCAGGTTAACTTTCCAAATCATACTTGTTTTTCAGAGATATTTGTTCATGGAATAGAAAAATATGGAAAACACATCCACTTCTGCCCATGTAGGTGTAGCCTTCATTTTCCTCTAAAAAAAGAAAACAAATTCCTCTCCCTTTACAGCCCAAAGGCAAAGGGCTAATCAGAGAATGGGACCCCCAAAAGCCCATGTCCTTGTCACTGTCCCATTGCACCAGCTCTGTCAGCAGCACAGCCGGAATCACAGCAGCTGCTGGAGAATCTGCCCTGCCTGCCCGACTTTGCCTCTGCTCCTGATATTTTGCTGCTATATATGTGGTATAAATACCAAAAAGAAAAACCTGTCAAGCAGACCATTTCCCATTATTTGGAAATTAGCAAACTTTGTACTGTTTCTAAAATAAATTGTTTCCATTATCAGAACATTGCAATGCTATATGCATCCACAAGAAATCACCAAACAAATATATTTCTTACTTTAATATAGTGGGGCTTTTTTCTGTGAACAATTTGTTTCCCTTTTTCCTGAGATTCCATTAGAAAGAAAAACAATAAAAACTCGCGCACAGACTGTTTGCAATTACTTTCTTGTGCCTTTCAGTACCAGGAGAACAATTTGTTCTTCTTAATTTCAAAAGAGAGCAACAATTAATTAAGCTAATAAGAAGTACCAAAAAAAAAAAGAAAAGAAAAAATAAGAACAAAAGTACTTCAAAGGATTTCTGACCTATGGAAAAAAAATCTTATTCTTGTCCTGATGCTAAAAAAGAAATCCTTTTTCTTTGCATAAATACTCTTACTGAAGCTTTATCCTTAAAACACATTCCAAGGATTGTGGATTTGGCGAATGCAGGTTTGAAAATGCAGTTGTATTGATGAACTGATTTTGATAAGTGCATTTGTTTATAAAATCCTGTGTTAAGGGACAATATTACCACCAAACTAGAAGCTAAGAAATAAGCCCAGGGTGCTCCCCAATAGCAAACTGGGCAAATGTTTGTATTTTTGACAACAGCACACAGACACAGGCTTTTTGACTGTTGCATTACTAAGAAGAAGAAAGAAAGAAAAAAAAAAAAAAGTGCATTCACTGGCCCAAATATCCCCCTTAGCAGAAAAAGGCCTGCAGGGAAAAGAAAACACATAAAAATGCACTGAAGCAAAGTAATGCTCCTTGAAGCTGACTGTGCCCCTAAACTATGCTCCTGAGATTATATCCCGAGGCGGCAGGGGGCATGGTTAAGAGCGATTCTCCCCGGCTCCGAAAGAATGAAGGCAAGTGTCAGCACTGCCATAAAATCAATTCATGGATGATTGCTCCCAGGATGACTCGGAGCAGCAGCGACATGAGCCTGGGCATTGTGCTGGTGAGGGATCGCTCCGAATGGCTTTCCATCTGATCCCTGGCTGCAGGGGTCAGTTCAGCCACCGCACGAGCGCAGGGCTGAGACGCGGGGTCACAGATCTGATGTGTCAGCGTGCGGCCAGCTCGTGGTGGTGACACTTGTTGCACTGTAAAAAGGAGGTTGCCAAATGGGACGGTGGAGCTGAGGATACCCCTCAAATCCGACAGGGTCCCTTGCACCCTGTTAAACTGTTGTTCCTGTACCTTGCAGAGAACTACCGTGCGGGTTTTTCCTGGTTTTGAGGTCTGAATTACAGCTTGATCACCCTGTTAACAAGGGACAGATCAACATGTACCATCATAATACAAATGGACTTTTAACCTTTGCGTCATGGCAATCACCTTGTCTCTGATACTCTTTTCAGTACATGCTAGCCTGGTCCAGAGAACATAGACCAGTCTTACACTCCACTAACGGCATCTCTCCTTACCACCAAGGAGATTGTGTGCTTGCTCACAAAATTTGCACTAGTGTAATTAAAATTGGGTTTCAAATTGATTCAGGCTTTAGCTAACACAGCTTCTCTGCACGGAGACACTTTCATCAGCTCACCATCAGTCTATAGCAGCCAGCACAGGATTCGATCATGTGAAGCATTCGACACCACTGCTCACCAGTCGCCATCTGTCAGCTGAACCATGACAGCAGATTATAAACCCATTCCTGATCTGCCCCTAGTGCCCAATAAAACGGTCTTAAAAGCCCCACTCTCTCACTCCTCTGACGGGCTTTTCCAGAGCACACAGCACCCTGGGGCACACCAAGCATAGCTGGGACTTCTCAAGCCTGCTCTCAGACCCAGCACAGCAGCTTCCCTCGTTCCATTTATGTTCTGCCAACATGCTTAGTGCCTTCAGCTCTTTTCCTCTGCACTGCTCCGTGCAACAGGCCTGGAAATCAATCCTTTGGTGGATACTAGTGACTATTGAGAGCGAATGAGAATTCTAATTACAGGAAGCCACATTGTGAATGAGGTTAATTTCTCTACACTCCCTGAAGGACATAAGGAGGTGTAAGAAGGGAGACATATGTCCTGAAATCCAAAAATGGCAGAACAATTTACTTTCTGCATTGTATTCTTCCACTCCTCTTGAAAGAGATGATGAGGATGACCACTGGTGCAAATGCACTTCTACACTCGGTAGCATAGCAAGGACATCAAGAGATAGATACTTACACTGGGTGTGTAAGTGGGAGGTGTGCTGGGGAGGGGGGGTGGACGTAACAAGCTTTCTATTCTTCTCCTGCCATCTTTCTGTATTCTTTGCTCCCCAGCTTCTTGCATGTTCCTCTGGCCGCTGAGAGTAACCATTGACATCAGTTCAACCTCAGGCACCAGCAGAAGCAGCAGGAGCCCAAGGAGGAGAGTCAGGGACACGGGAGAGGCTGTTTGGGTCAGGCACTTCTCGCACACATCGCAGCCCTCAGCACCTGAAGCCACCTGTGATACCCCAGCCTGCTGTCTGCACAGCAGCAGGAGCCAGAGGGGCTGCTGGAGAGGGGACAGCAGCAGGCAGCAAGGGGACAGTGGCAGCTGTGCACTGCAAGAAGCGCCAGTGAGGAACCACATGGTGTGGAGTGAATCAGATTTCACATTCCAACCACAGAAGCCCGGAGCATTGTAGCCTTCAGTTGCAGACAGAGTACCTGCCACAGTACGCTACACAGCCAAGGTAAAGCCACCTTCTGTCTAAGGCTGCGCTCCAGGGCTGCAGTGGAGTGTTCTAGATCTTCCTTTACATGCTCTGACACGCAAAGTAACGATGTCAAACTAGGATACTCATCCTAGTACACCAGGAATGATACTGTAGCGGGGTCCTAACATGATACCAGTTAAAAACAATAGAGATTTTTGGTTTTAATTAAACAGCAGTGAGTGTGGCTTAGATCCTGCAAGCAGTGAAACATTCACATGCTTTTTACTCATTGTGAGTAGTCCCATCAGGTTGAAAGATCACGTTTCTCACACAAATCAGCAGCAACTTTTCCATTAATATTATCTGTAATTTTTAAGTAGCACTACCTACATGCTAAGAAGAGGATTCACCTCACTTAATGCTGAACATCTATGACCAAGGAGTCTAGTCTGAGCTCATTGCTCCGGGCTAGCCTGGTCAATGGGAAGAGTTAAGCACTTTCGGTTGAGTGAGTCGTCTCTCATACAGCAGGTGTCTAAGACATGCCCCTTGGCAGCAGCAGTCTCTTTCTGCTGACTACAACAGAAGCTAAAGGTGACTAGTTCAGGCACAGACATCATTTAAACCACAGGCTTCCAGGGGCAGGTAAGATGAATCCTATCACATATATTTAAACAATTAGACCTGAATTCTTTGAAAGCTACCCCTGTAATATCAAACTTGTCTGCTTTGATCCTTTCCAAAAGGACACTCTAATACTAATGAAAGCTACTAGACAGTGTCCAGAGGAGGGCCGTGAAGTCAGTGAAGGGTTTAGAGGGGAAGACATAGGAGGAGCCACTAAAGTCACTTGGTTGTTTCAACCTGAAGAAAGAGAGACTGAAGGGAGACCTCATGGCAGGTACAGCTTCCCCATGAGAGGAGGAGGAGAGGCAGGCGCTTATCTCTTCTCTCTGGGGACCAATGACAGAACCCAAGGGAATGTCAGGAAGATGTGCCAGGGAAGGTTCAGGTTGGACATTAGGAAAAGGTTCTTCACCCAGAGGGTGGTGGACACTGGAACAGGCTCCCCAGGGAGGTTTCACAGCCCCAAGCCTGACAGTGTTCAAGAAGAGACTGAACAACACCCTCAGACACATGGTGTGAACTGTGGGGTTGTCCTGTGCAGGGACAGGAGTTGGACTCAATGGTCCATGTGGGCCCCTTCCAACTCAGCACATTCTACAATTCTATGATTCTATGATTAATGACAAACAATTTATCTGGGAAATCAGGTCAAGATGCTCAACATTTTTGAAGTGGAAGAGGTTTTCAGAGAAGCCATATCTAACTGTATGTCCCACCTCACTCCTATCCAAATGGCTTCTCTCAGAGATCCTGCAAGCATCTACATTTGGCAAGCAGGATGGCATACCACATGTCCTTGCTTGTGACAGTAGGATGCCTCAAGCACATCCAAGACTGTACTTACAGGCTCAAAGCTCCGCTTAGCAGCCAGCCACCCACTGACCCCACTTCTGGTATGGCATCCAGACATGGCACACGACTGCTGAACAGGAAATTGCTGTAGTGCACCACAACCATTCCCTACAGAGACAGTAAGAAATAAAGGTCTTCCTTCAGGATGCCAGAGACATTGCAATCAGCGTTCACCTTAACAAATCTACATCTGACCATCTACATCTGATCTACTAAAACCACCCCTCGAGAGTGTCTTTTGGTTTCACAGGCATACAACAGCACCATAGTGGGAGAGCTTTAGCTCAGCTAACTCTAGCTGCCAAAGAATGAGGTATCTGGTGTAAACTGGTGGATCCCTGGGCTTCCTCCCTCCACAGTCACTAAGGAGAGACATTTCTTGGTGTTCATCAAAGGCTTGTGACCCCATTTCCCTTACATACCTCCATCAGGATAGAATAAACCGCAAATTGGAGAAGTCTATTGTTCTTCGTTGACTAAAAGCAAAGCCTAGATGACTGTGTCATGCTAGCTGCTTTTTGGGGGGTTTTTTTGAACAGCTAAAGCTAGCTGAGATGAATCCCACCTGAAATTTGCAAAGCAACTAAGTATGATTTACTACAAGACCAGAAACAAATATGTTATTTATTGTTCTGTGTTCACTCATCTCCACATTAAAAAGATAAGCCAATGTCCTCAGTTATAGAGATTGGGAGACCTTTAATAACAATATAAAATGTTACACAGACACTTAAGAATACTGATTTTCTACCTATTTTAGTTAGTCAATTATCATAAGATGTAATATCAAAAATTCTTACTCTGTTCCCTGGCATATGCCTGTGTTTGCTTTTGTAGTCTTTCAGGAGCAAAAATACTTCATGACTGCTTTTGTGGAGTTGAGGCTTTTCCAAGCAGAGGATTACCACCAAAAAAAAAAAGAAAAGGTTATTGCAAGAATGAGAATGCCAGGTTCATTTTTTTAGATGCAATCTAGTGTACTTAAGAGAAAAAATGCTTTTATTTTGTCAGAGGGGAAATTCTGATGCAAGCCCTTTGCAGGTCACAGCTTAAAGATCTGCAAGGGAAGGAAGGTGGGACCAGGCAAGACACAAATCAGCCTATCTGAATTTGCATTCTCTTCCTCTCACATACACCCTTACTCCTTAGAGAGGGCATCTGTAGTTCTAAGTTAGTCTGAAGTGCCAGCAGTCTAACTGCAGCAGTTAGTCCCCTGCAGTATAAGAATGATGAATCAGCCCACACTGAGCCCAGTGCTGCCGCAGCTATTGGCTACCCCGACTCAAATTAGCTGTTTCAAAGGCAGCATAGGTCAAATTAGCTGTTTCAAAGGTAGCTTAAGTATATCAGAGGTACTTATTAAATGCCACCAAGCAATAAGAATACTGTTGGTGTTGCATTAGAATTGTTATTCCTCATGCGTATGTTTGCACCTGGAGATCACTAGCCAGAATCCAGCTTCTGACTACCTAATTTAATTAATTCTTTTAATTTGTTGAATTACTTTTAACGTTAATAAGTTCGAGGACTTCCAAAAAACATCCAGTTCCTGCTTTTATTCTGTTTTTAATTAGATTAGAGGTAATTTTTGTATTCAAGTGACGAGTAACAGATATAGCTCTGTGTGGTAACGCTGAATCAGAAATTAAACAGATAGTAAACAGATAGACTTTTTACCAATGTTGACTATTCAAATCAAATTACAATACATGCATTTCTAAATTTAATTGTCTCCTTTCTCTTTGACCTGAATATAAATATAGAACATAGATACTTTGATTACTCAACTTTTGATATTTTGGCTAATTTTAACAACTCTTAATGCCATTAGAAAAATTCACCTTTTAATGTGGTGCCTGCTTTCACCCAGCAGGCAGGTAAACACCACAGAGCTGTTCACTCGCTCCCTTCTCAGTGAGAAATGGAAAAAAGGTAAAACTCATGTGTTGAGATAAAGACAATTTAATAGAATAGAAAAAAGGGAAAGGAAGAAGAGGAAGAAGAAGGTACAGAATAAGTGATGCAGGATGCAATTGCTCACCACCCACTGACCAATGCCCAGCTAGTCCCCAAGCAACAACTACCTAGCTAACTTTCCTTATAATTTACATACTGAGCTGGGACTACAGCAGGTCCATGGATTCCCTGACAGAGGGTATAGGAACAGAAATTAGCCTTGAAGATATTAAGGTGTACCCATGAGAAAGAAGGGAGTAGAAGAGTAACATTGACGATAGCAAAATTAGCCAATGATATGTTAGTATTGCAGCCTGTAACCAATAGCAAAAAGACATTTGAGCTGGTAAAGACTGTATAAAAAAGCATTTATGGCAATAAATGGAGGCTACTGTTTGTACCTAAGAACTTGGTCTATGTCATTTGTCCGTCTCAACTGCGACACTGAGCACGCTGTCACATGGTATGGAATATCCTTTTGTTCAGTTGGGGTCACCTGCCCCAACTGTGTCCCCTCCCAGCTTTCAGATCATAGATCATAGATCTACATGCAGTCCCAGCCTCCTCGCTGGCAGGGCAGCATGAGAAGCTGAAAAGTCCCTGACTTAGTGTAAGCACTGCTCAGCAACAATTAAATCATCAGTGTGTTATCAACATTATTCTCCTCCTAAATCCAAAACACAACACTATACCAGCTACTAGGAGGAAAATTAACTCTATCCCAGCCAAAACCAGAACAAATTATTATAATTAGGTGTTTGCACCTCGGTTACAGATTTTACTCATTCTTGGATGCAGTCCATTTCCAGGGTATTCAGTTCGAAGCCAAGTTCTCTCCACAGAAGCCCACAACCGATACTGGAGTTTGGCAAGTTTTTGCCTTATAAATGCACGTAAACAAAAACATTTGAACCCTGCTGGGTGTGCTTTTTGAGGCACCAGATATTTAAATGGCAGATAGAATAGACAACACATTCTGCAGAAAGAAGTGCATTATCCTGCATTTCTTTCTGAAAGTAATAGGTTTGTAAAGAATACCGTGAATGTGCTTTAAAAGGGACTTCGATCAAATTCCATCCATTCCAGTTGCAACTATATAAGTTAATTGAAGCAAATGGAATTGCATGGATGGGGGTCAAGGAGCAATTACAGTTTAACTCCTGAGACTTCTTCAATCTTTTACCAAGTTTCTTCTATTTATGGACCTGATCCAAAGCTTGTTATAGCCAGTCAAAAGACTTCCATTTTCACAAAATTCAAGAGCAAACCTAAATACATAGTTTACGATCTGCAAGGGATGTAAGCACATACTTGACTTTAAGGAAGAAAGCAGTCCCATTACAGTCAGCAGCATTACTGAAAAACTTCAAGACTGGCTTGTGTTTCTATGCCTGACTGAATCAGGTCATCATTCCTAATTATGATCCTGATTATGTTCCTGAACTGAAGTAAGTGGGAATAAGAGCAGGGAAGTATGTCCCTGGAGGGTCACATCGACATAAGAATTAAATCAATACTGTACAGCTCCACTCCAATGAAATCACTGGAGTTAACAGCAGCAGAGACTGGAAGCATACAGTGGTAAATCAGACCCAGAGTCTGTTACATGGTTTTGACACGTTTTTCTGTTTTATCAGAAATCCAAACACAAAACTTAGCACTCCGAAACATCAGTGGATTTTAGACATTCCCTGAAGGACTTTGAGTACTGAAATCAATAAATGGATTGGAATGAACTGACCTATAAATGTAGTTTTTCAGCTGTGACAAATAAAATATTGATAATCGTCTTCATTTTGCTTAACTCTTTCCCACTCCTTCAAAACATCATGTGTAATAGACCATAATAGAATGGAGATTACTTATAAAAATACGAGACGGCTTGGCAGGGTTTCACAGAAGGCAACAATGATTTTTGTTTCCTCGAGACACATGACACATACCGTGAAATGTGGCATAATATACTGCAAGAGGCTGCAGCAATGATTTGTCCAGCATAAGGATTACTGATGGACTGTATCAGCTCACAGGTCTAACATAGATAATAGGTTCTTCATTTGGGGATTCATTATTACAGTGAGTATATGAACTTTACCCAACATGAGAATTCTCTTACTTCAATGTTCCCCACATGGCCACTGTGGCTTTACAGAGGGAGGCTCACAAAACAACGGCAACATTTAGAAAAAGAGTCAGGGGCCTTCCAGGAACCTATATGCTACTAGTTGATTCACCAAAGACTTGCCTAACTCCTAAATAATCTAATAACCATAAGCGTTCAAAACCTTCTCATAAGCAACTCCACAATGCGCTAAAGCACCTTCTTCAGGCATGGGCTTCGCATCTACATGGGGACTACGCAAGCTTTGTTGATCCCAAAACCTCTCTGCTGCTGAACATGGCAACATTACAGCACCTTTGTGGGCATCCTCCTTTGGGGCTAGTCCAAGACCAGCCAGGAGGCTGAGCTGAAGCCAGATTTCCTCAGTGTCACCATTCTTACTAGGCTCCAGAGGCATCTGTGAGATAAGGGAAAACTGATGTTTCTCAGTACAGAAGTAACTACAATTTCATGAAAATCCATCACATGAGATATTAGGAAGCGCACACTGGGTTGCTTAGTCCATCCAAAACACAGAGTGAGAAACAACTAACTACATCTAGACACCAGAAGCAAAACGCAGAGACAGGTCCATAACCATAGTTTCAGAGGAATCAAATAGCAAGACTAGGACAATGCTGCAGTGCAGGTCCCTTAGAGAAAAAGGGTGGAATTTGCAAGTTATCTAGGCATATCTTCAAAAGCACAAAACAGGGTCTTTCATTATGAATTACCAGTCTGTCTCACAAAATTACCACTCTCCTTCCATAATCCCTGTCTCTTATTCTTTCAAACGAACTGGACTGAGAAAGCAATCAGAAAAATGGGATAAAATAAATAAAAACCTTATAAAACTCATTCTGATCAATTTCAAACACATTCCATATGCCTCTCTTTAATGCAGCATAATGAAGTTTCATTGCTGTCTCTCCACAATATAAAAGGAATTGCCAGACATGAAGGAGCATATGTAAAGTGGACAATTAGTAAAGAGCTGGTGTGTTCTGAGCCACTATTCATTTATCGACATAGATCTTTTTCTTTTTCATTTTTTTCTCTTTTTTTTTTTTTTTCTGGAATTGGCTTTCAAAACGTTTCCATGGAAAACAGAGAGGAAGGCAGCTATCAAGAGCAACAACAGAGCCTATCCAGCAATGTGCTTTTCGGACCCTCCTTTTTCTCCCCCTCTGTTGTTTTGGGTTTTTTTTTGTCCTCCTTTTCTTAAACTCGCCTGGGCTTAAGTTGAACAGTTTGCACCAGCATATGGCAAAGGTTGAGGTCAGACAGATAAAACGTTTCATTGCGCCGAAGAATGGTTAACAACACGTGAATGTAAATTCTAACACATCGTAAAACTGTTGCAGAGCAGGCTGAAAGGGGGCTTTAGTTATGGCAGGAAATCTGCTTCCCAGCCCCACCCCATCCCTTCCAGTTCATTTCAGGTATTGTGAAGCCCGAAGGGGCTTTTGAGTCCCCTCCCCTGGCAATCTGCACCCGGCTCCTCCAACAGATTTCTAATGACTTTCCAATGGAGATTTAGGAGGTTTTGTGTCCTGGCGCTGTGAAGGATTTCGCCCAGGCACCCCTCTCCAGCAGCCAGCCCCGGACACCGCTTTTGTCCCCTTGCTGCTCTGTCACTCCCTGTGGCCCCACACTCTCCCTGTAGATCGACCAAGTGGAAGGGGACCCCCCCCTCCAAACACCTCCCCGCTCTCCACCGGGCCCTCAGCCATGGCAATTTGTAGCCGTGCTGGTGGCAGGACCACCCCGCCATCAGCCTGGGGCAACCCCCCAGCCAGTCAAGTCCTGCTCGGGCCTAGGCCTCACCATGGTGTCTGTGGGGTGCGGCTTCGCTCCCCAGCTGGTCTTTCCTCAGTTAAAGCAAAAGTAAAAGAGAGAAGGAGCAACCGTCCCGCCTCTGTGAAGACCGTTCCCCCGTCTCTGGAGTCATTGCTTTTTAGATTTTGCGTGCATTTATGTTTGTTCTTCCCACACACACACTTTCACATTTTGTCACCATTATTATAATAAATACAAAGGTTCTGCGCCTAAGAAGAGACTACAAAAACATAAATGAATAAATAAATACTTAAATATCGAGTGACATGTTTGTGTCAGGCGTTAGTGCAGGCTCTGACTTGATGTTTTAGTTTATCTTTTGCTTTAAGTTGCTGCAACTGAAGAAGATAAAACCCAGCTATTCAAAAAAGAAATGTATAAATCATAACAAAGCACCCAGCTAAAAAGGGCTTTTTTTTTTTTTTTTTAACTTCTCCAGAGATAAGCTGCGGAAGCATGGTGCTCAATTGTGTGCCACCGTCTCTGGAGTGAAACTATTAAGGGGGTGGTAGATCATATCTACTGGGGTCTGTAATGCATGTGTGGGGAGTTTTTTGTTTGTGACACAGACACAAACATGTAGTAACATGTACACTAAGACACCAACCACCTTAATCCCCCAGGCGTCTCTGAAACCGTGTCTGGTGTCCTACTTCCCTCTTCAGTGCTGCTCTGAGGCGAGAGTGATTACTGCTCTTTTTTAATCTAGGGAGATATTAAAAGTGTGAGGGACATTCAGTTCAATTATGAAATATGAAATGCTGAGAGGGTCAAGTCTACTCAAGCCCCACGATGGAAGAAACACTCCCAGGAGACTTCGATTCTTGGTCGGATGACTGATCGTCATGTCCTCAGAAAGAATTAAATTTTATTACCGGCTTTTTGGCAGCATTTAGAGTTTAACGTGGCTAGAATTAAAGAGCACTTAGTCTGATTTTCCTTTCTTCCCTTTCCCTTTTTGTTCAAAAGCTGCTCCATTTTGCTCACTGACTTGGAGGTGCCTGTTAGAGAAATGCAGGTGGCAAGTTATCTCTGGAGGGGTTGTACTGCCAGGATGTTATTCACAGCTCATATTTGCATAATCTCTTGTCTCTTCTTAAATCTTCTGTCTTATTCTCCTTCCTTTCTTACTCCCTCAAGAAGCCTTCCCTACAATCTGGCTTGGATTTCTTTCCTTTCGCATGCCCCAGTAACACCGATTGTTTTTATCAAGGGGTTGCAAGGCGGTGATCAGTCACACCTTCCTTTCCTACAGAGAGGCGATGAAGACTGCAGAATGTGTTTACTTTTAACATCTGCCAAGACTTTTAACGTCACTGTGCAAAGAAAGCCCCAAAGACAAATCCAGAAATGAGGGTATTAATAATCGTTGGCAACTGAGATCCTGCAGCGAACCAGCACTTTACCTTTTGGTGCTGTTTGCCCTTCCTTAAAGTTCTTTCTTGCCCTACATTATGAAAAGACTTCTGCTGGCTAAGTAGAAACTAACTGGTGTCATTGAGAAGCCTGGCAGTAAATCTTAAAATGCTCGGTTTACTATGCTGAGAACATTAGTGAAAAATCAGCAGAAGGATCGAGGCTGCACAGAGAGAATTCACGTGCCTAGTGCACATGGAAGCCTTTACTTGGGAAGGAAAGTTACACTCTTAGTTGATTTCTTTTTAGTTTAAATACGCATAATTCTGTTTGCTTTTCAAGATTCTGGAGTCTGTTCTGATGTATGTAGCTGCTGTAGTGAAATAAGACAAATAGAACAGAAAATCAGAAAAAGGAGACAAGGAGAGGAGCAAATGCTATCAAGGTTGTGACTGCCTAGTCATCATTCTCCCCTGCCTCGGACCCAATTCAGCTGCCTAAATATAAGTACCTTGTGCTTTCTAAGACGCCCTCACATTTGCGGAGCCCTCGGCTGCTCTTTCAGAAGAGAGCAGGTCTTCTGCAGGTCCCATGCCATATCTGCCTGCCCCTGCAAATTTCTTACTGGCCCTAGGGCCTCTCAGATGGCACAAGACACTTTCCCTTAACCAGCTGAGTGAAGCCGCTGTGGCCTATGCAATTAATTAATTCAGAGTACAATGAGATTCCAGTGCTAATGTTTAAACTGAGATGTCTAAAAGTAGGTTTCTATTCATTACAGTTAGTGGAGATCAATCAAATGCTGGTACCTACTTTTAGCTGAGCTAGATTGTTCTCCATTCTCTGTGGGATATAATGGGAGACAAAACACTTGAGTCCCTTCTAGAAATCTGAACTTACAGCCTGGACCTGGGACCAACCAGATAGAGAAACTGGAATTAACCTCTGAATCCAATGACTTTGGTCCTTTACTACCTCAGGCATCACGTCCTGCTTTCTTCCTTTGTAACCCTATGAAGTTCCATCATGGAAGCGATTAGTCCTTCTCCATTCCGATGGGAAGACCATTACAGAACCTCACTACTGTAACCATTAGAGACGTTCTCATAACTCCAGGGCTTAATACATCCATAGCGAGCCTATACCCATGTGGTTCCTATGTCAACCTCAGCCTTTGCGTAAGAAGTACTTTTTTACTTGCTGATGTTTAACCCCCCAATGCACAGAGAGTACTTATATACCCTCTCAGCTTTCAGTTTGTGGAGCCAAACAAGACAGGATCTTCTATTTTTCTCTCATATTATAATCTTCCATTTCCCCAATCAGCTGCACAAGAGCCTGTTGATTCCTAATCAGAATTTACACGAGGTACTCCCAATGAAGTCTCACAAGAGTCTTGCACAATATTGTCAGTGCTTTGCTGTATCAGTAAGACTGTTTAAAGCAGAGAAAAAGCTGTATAAAGTGAGTAGAAAATACGAAGGAACTTTAATTCAGGAAGGGAATTAATAAGAAATGACAACATGTAAAACTATACGACAGCAAAAGATAGAGGGAAATATACGTTGTGCATTAATCCTTCACCGTAACAAAAACAGACACTGCATATCAGAAGACAACTGTTGAAGACATCTGGGAGGACAGTAGCTAACTGGTTTTTAAAAGATCTAAGACTTGCATGAACAGTACCAACTTCTCTAATTACAATAGGTAGAATTAGGAAAGAGGGAGAAAATCACTCTTTGTTCAGGACACAGGCTGGAAATTTACTGAGGGGGCTAGAAATAGGAAGGAATTTCTCCTATAAGCAAGTTTTGTTTGCATAGGACACCTCAGCACTAGCTAGCATCAACTACGGTGGCATTAGCCACTGACCACAAAGGCGTGTGGGTATAGCTGGACTGCTGACTTGGATTGGAAGTTCCTGCTTGTGATTCTGCTCACCTTGAAAAAGTTGTGTGGTGCTTCTGTAACCCATCCAGGGTTGGAGCTGAGGAATGGAGGAATGGAGCTGAGGAATGACTGCTTTCATTCACTCCTCTCTACGTCTTCGTCAGAATTTGAACAGGGCTTGGTTATTGATTATTGTATCACCTAGACTTTAGAGTTTGAACTTTGTCCATTCTGAACCAGTGAATATCAGCTTGTAGCAGCCTTGAATCCCTCTCAACTTTGTATGGTGCCAAGAAGGAAAATGGGATGGAAAGCAAAGATACTGAACTCTCGCTGGGCAAGAGTGATGCCCACAGCATCACAAGATGTGCGTGACCCCAGCCTGCATCAGAGTAATGGGCAGAGCCTCAGGAAAGGGGGCAAAGCATCGTGTAACAGTCAGAAATGTGAAGTGGATGCAAATGCGAGTTCTATGACATTTAACTCATGAAGCCAGGCAACGGGCGTGAAAGTGGACTGGTGGTGCTGCATCCTGCCTTGGGTGGAAATAGTTTAGAATTTGAAGGAGGGAAAAGGCAGTAAGAAGGTGACTTCAACCTGCAACCATGACATGCAAAGTTCAAAAAAGACATTAACAAATATATGAACTTTATAAACAGGACAGTCTAGTACACAACAAAGGGTAACCAATTATAATTTACTTAAAATGGAAGGAAAAGTCCATCTACTGACTACTAGAGCCACAGTTTGACACGGTAATTTTCATGGGACAAAACGGAGCTTCCCCCTTTGCTTTAGTGAAGAACACATAAAAATGTATACCGCAGTAAGAGAGTGCAGACCAACAGCATAATCAATGTACAAAATGCTGTTATCCCCATTTTCACAAAGCTGGCAAGTTTTCACTGAGACCAAAGATTTACTAGTATTTGAGTCCCAGTGTTCCTTGAACAACACTCTTAGTGGACCAGACGAGGCAAAAATCACCAAGAACATCGCCATTTTCTTTGCTTCTTCCTACCAAATTCCTGACATACAAACTCCAGGCTCCTTTATCCAAACATATTAAAACTTATGAATGTACCAAATTCCTTTCCATCATAAACCAGCCTTACAATCTCTATCCAATATCTTTTTTTGCCTCTGCTGTATAAGAATGTGTCTCGGGCAAAGCAGAAAATATTTGGCATCATAGTTGCCTTCCATGACAGTACAAAAGAGATGCCAAGCTGCCAGAACCTCATACTCTCATGTCATGTTTTGTTTCCTTTGGGTTTTTTTGAGAAATAACAGGAATGAAGTTGAAATAAATCTCAGTGCTCCCACGTAACACTCCAGTAAGTAAATCCAATATTATTTAAGATATTTTCAAGCAAGGGTTGTTGAAGTGGAGGTTTTTTTTCAGGAGAAACGTAGATTTGTTTTATTTTAAGATTGGAAGAGATGCTGTTCCACTGGCTGGAAATGCAAATGGTGAGCAAGTGTCATGTATTCCAACTCTGCTATTGGAAGAACTTGTATTGCTCTGTGAGCAAAAAGAAACACTAATACATGTTTACAGCAGAGGATGAGCTAGCCTCAATTGCTAGTCATGCCATGCCTGTGAGAATTCAGTGAGTTTTAAATAGACCCACTAGATCAGGATGGCCCTACCACACAGAATACAGTATAACACTTGGAAGTCACCTTTGCCATGAAACATATTGACCATGAAGTCAAATACAATGGGATCACAGGAAGAAACAGGCCGAAAATCCAAGTTTCTGACCAGAACTTAGTGAAAACAATTCTGTTGATGAGGGTCTTCTGAGTAGCATAGTACTATTCTGAAAAAAAAAAGTATATACATATATATATACACGTGTGTATATATATATTTGTCTATGTGAAGATTTGTGCCTGTCAAGGTAAATCTTTAGTTCTCCTAGATTTGATTACTTCTGTGTAAAACATTCACCTGCTGGGCTTCTGTTCTATTTGCATGTACCATAGGCTCTTCAGGGTTATTTCCAACCCTCAACATGAATTTCCCAACTACCATTACCCCCACTGTGGAAATAAAACTGTCCTTGAGACATGCTTATATTCATGGACGACAGCATATTGATTTCGCATAACTTAAATGTTTGAGCCTTCTAATGCAACTCATTTACAGAAAATATGTGAAAATTCGTAGTATGTTTGGCACGAATAATCTCTTTTTCTTTTTTTTTTTTTTTCTGTCCATCCTCTGAAAATTATGTGTTGAGAACATCTCCATCGTCTTCTCCCTCCCCTGGAACATTTCTCCTCTGAAAGTTCAGGGACAGGCAACGGCGAGTAGCAAATTTTACTGTCATGAGCTTGAGCATTCACCTGAATTCATATAATTCACCCAGTACTATTTCAACCCAAAAGGCTGCAGGACTGGATCACAGATATTAACACATGTCCCTCAGAGGTAAAAAGTAACCTTTAAAGACAAATTTACTAAAATACTGTAAAGAAAAAAGCAAGTCTATATCGTTCCTTGTCAGAAAGAAAGCAATTTTGATTTATGGTCGGAAATTATACAACTATATGTATAGCTTAGGTTTATGCCCTATCTACAAATACCCAGTCACCCACTGACCTATGTCCCATCACTGTATGACCTCATTGGTGTCACTAATCCATAAATGTTTCCATTCACTTGAGAGGAAGGGATAGTTAAAGCTGTAATTTGGGAATCAAGACATAGGAAACAGTTCCTAGCTCTGACACAGGGTTCCTTGGTAACCTTTAGAAAACCAGTTAGTTAATCTCTCTCTTCTGTCCAATTCTTCATCTTTAAAGTGGGGAAAATAAAGTGCCCCCATCCTGACCTTCATCTGCTTCTCTAGAAAGACAGTTACCTGGGGCAGAAAGTGTCCGTGTGCAGGGTGCCTCATCAGTAGGGCATCAGACTTTAGAATCACAGTCACAAAATTAATCAAATACTAGAATATCAAGTGTTTAGTCAACCTATGAAGGGGTTGTGGACATAAAGAAGATACACTGGCTTCAGTGAAGGTACACGTGTCAATCAGCCCAAGATCAGATAACTAAACCCCAACTTTCAATGAGTGTCTTTCTCAAGCCATCTGAACACCCCTTTCTTCTCTTTTTTTCTGCCAGATGCCATATGAATAAATGGTTTGTGCCTCCTCCACAAACCAAGAGGGAAAATGTTTCTTCCTAACTTTCTGTGGATTTTTTTATACTCTTCCTTCCAGAGCTGTTCTCCTGTTGCTGAGTAGTCGTTCTTGTGTACACACTGCTCTGAGATCAGTGGAACACGTCAGCAAGTCGCACTCCAAATGAATACACGGTACAGATCTAAAAGTGATACATATTTATTTACGTTTATTGCCATTTACACACCTGCTAAGTGCTCAGCAGAAGTGGCAGGACTTACTTCCGTAGTCTGTTGTCCAGGAAATCAGCAGACATCTCATGTGAACACAAGCTTATCTGTGCAGGTAAAGACCATACAGTCTATTTCTTATCAGGCTGACTGTCCAGAAGAATAAAACTCAGAACAAAAGGACTGGAAGTTTTCACACCAAACACAGTTGGAATCGATTAGCACTCTCTAAAATCCACTATTTTTCATTAAGTGGATGCAAAATCATTCATTCTCTCCCTTTGTTTGGTTTGGTTGTACTCTCTGAAAAACATAAATCAATAATCCAATTTATGTTAATCGTGGAAAATATGTCCATTTGGAGTATAAGGAAACTGTGACTTTCTGAAACTTATCTCAACCACCTTTATTGAGACAATCTTGAAAGTTGGCTAGAAATTCTGCAAGACTTCTAATAAAAACATTGTTCATTATCTGTGTTACAGCAGTTCCTTGAGATCCTGCCAGCCATCAGGGATATGTTATCCTGAAGATCGCAACCTAGCAAAGGCACATTCTGTATCTTGAACATTTAAATCAAAGTAAGACGAGGATGTACCAAACAACCAGAAGGAATAAGTGAGTAGGACTCTTTAGGCAGTACTATTTGGAAGTGTCATAACACTGATAAAAAAGCAATATGATATCACCAAGTACTGTAATGCAATAAAACCATGAAACATTGCGAAAACTGGCAAGATTAGGAGAATTTGAGGGAACAAGCATTATGATCTAAACAACCCTTTCTACCTCAGCTCACCCAACCTTGCTGTCCAATGGAAGGAGAGACCTGTCCCTAGGACATGGCCATAGAGTTTGCAACAGAAAGTAGCATCGCAGGAGCTTCCATGACCCTCTGTGGGATTATAAAACCCTCTTCCAAGAGTGCCCCTTAATACAAGCATAGCCCTGGACTGGTTTGACATGCACAGCAGCTCTTCTCTCTTGCATGTGTTTGCTCTGAGATGGAATGCAGAGAAATAGGAGGCAAAGTCCATCTCGTTTCTCCAAAGCTGAATTTGTGAGAGCATGCAGGCAAGTGCCACTTCAGCTGCAAGACACGGAGGGATAAAAAGGATGGAGGCAACGATAGAGCACAGAGCACGTAGCAGAGAGCCTGTTAGGATTGCACACTGCAAAGCAGCGGCACAGAACGCTGTCACAGCTGTCTGGGACCACCCAGAGCAGCACTTTTACCTTAGTACCTGCAGGCCAGCCCTGGCAAGGTGAGACCTGCTCGTACAAGAACAGTCAGCGGCTATACCTGGTAGCACAGACTAGGGAACTGCACCATCAGCAAGTTTCAAGGTTTCAGGAGTGTGTTAGCTTAAGATTTACAGCATTTCTAGCTTTCAGATGGCATGGAACTACCTTGAGAACACCTTTTTTTGCTGTATTCAGCAATCTGTTCCACATTCTGGCTACAGTCCAGAAATACGCAAGAAAGAAACGCGAAGAAAAGAAAAGGCAGTAACTAAATATTTCAGAACCTTCACAAAGATTTAGTCTGAGCAAGGTTTTAGAAAATGGCAAATGGAGAAGTGGAGAAGTGGGGTGTTTTTTTCTTCCAAAAGCTATTTGCCCTTTCCCTATCATTTAGGCCAACCAAATTAAACATGTGCCTTCTTGTGTATGGGTGTTTACACAGTTTGTGTGACTTCTTTGTTTTATAAACTGTGAGCTTTGTTTACAGCTTTTCCTGTGGCCATGGTCTGTTTCTTATGTGGATCCTTTGGTGTCTGCTACTTGGCTGTGTTCTCATTGCAGGTTTTCCTTTGGTGCCAGCACTGATCTGGTTGCCTTTTCTCTACTTACCTGCCTGTTTTTACAGGATTCATAGGACTACCATCTCATAGACCCTCTACTGTCGCCTCAAATTTGCTTAAAATGCACATTTCAATAGTTGTTAGAGGGAGCACAACAATAAAGCAGACACAGACAGTGGGATCACAGAAGTGTAATTTCCTTAGAAAAACCTGGCTGAGAATAACCACGTTCCTTTGGAGCATAAACTCTTTCTGGGCCCATATGAACATCAGTCAGTGAGTCCTCACAGCTCTTGAGTATGTCACGCACACATATTCTTCACCCTGCAAAGGTGAAGGAAGCAGCGAAGGGGATTATCTTCCCAAGAACACAATGCATCTATGACAGTCAAGTACCAAGGTTTCTCAGGTGGCTTTGGGGATGAAATCCTGGCCTCACTGGCACCCAAGCAGGTCAGCACTCGGAAAGATTTGCTACATGGCCCCATATGCGTCCCATACAGACACAGCTACCCTACCCCTCTGCACAAAGCCCTTCTCATGAAGCCAGTTTGTTTGTTCTTTCAGGTAGGAGGAAATGAAATTTTACAAATGTTGAGTGTATATTTCAAGATGTGCATGACAATATCACAAACCGACCTCTCCCCCAACCTTTCTACCAGAATGTGCCCTGCATTATGTACCATTCCACTCCCTGTCTCCACTATATATATATAGCAGTGTGACGTTTCAGTTTAAGTCCACCTGCCAAGACATTCATGTGAGAATCAGATCAGACTCTATATCTACACAAAACCCTCCAGCTCTGCAAGGTGCAGTGATCCAGGAGCACAAAGAAATGCAGCTGAGCAGTGTCTGGATGGGGAGTGTGATGCGTCTGTAATGTGCGTTCTGGTGGTCAAGTTACAGAAAGGAAATCTGCGTGAGTTGACATCCAGAACTTATTTATTAATATAGGCTGAATGACTAATTTATGGCCAGATATTTTTAGCCTTTTACAGAGTATCTATTTCATTATTTAAGATGTTTAATTATGTACCTGTCTAATTAGCATCTGAAGAAAATAGGTTTCTTTATTACACTATGTCTTTAGTGAAGAGCAATAAATACTCATATTAACCACAAACTTTCCTAACGCTGATGGTCTTTAAGTTGAAAATATTTAACATGCTTCATGGTATGTCAAATGAGGGAGGCCTAATTCTATCCATAGGAGCATCATATTTGCAAAAAAAAAAAAAGAAAGTAATGCAGCTGACCAGCAAAACCACCAAAAGAAATGGAAGTTCTTCTATTTTAGATTAGTACTTGTTCAGTTCAGGCCAGAAGAGTGATTTCAATAGAGATTACTTGTATACAACCGGAACAATTTTGTTCACTTACTGCAGGTGTGTCAGGTAAAATCAATATTAATGACTTCACACAAAGAATCTCCTCTCAAGGTCTGCGGATATCTCTTTGGTGTGTCTTCTCAAACCGTTTTAGTAAAACACTGAGCTTAAAAACAGAACAAAATGTTCCTGAACTGGAAAAACTCAGTTTCATCTTTTAAATGACAGATCAAATAGAATGAAATTATTTTTTAAAATACAGCATTTTAACATATCTAAAAATAAGGGCTTGTGCTGTGTCTCAGATAAATGAGGCAAACAACGTGGGGCAGGATAGGGCTACAGATCATATCTGTGTCTTTTTGAAGCTCTTGTGCCTGCAAGATACCCACAACCTGATACAGAAAGTCCTGCCTCAGTCAGAGCAGGCTCCTCAGACTGCCCCATAAGGTACCACCTGCTTGGACCCTCTGGGAAGCAACAAGATGCAATCTCAACCCAGATACATCTCCCTGCTTGTGATCTCAAAGATGTTATTGTCTATGTTTATTTGAAATAGAAGTCCACACAAAGAAGTCAGAGATACTGAACTGCCTGAAAGAAAAGAAGGTAGATTGTCATTTAAGTTGGGAAAAACTGGTACAAAACAAACAGACCTTTAAACACCAGAGATCTTTTCATATTCATGTCAAGCTTTTCATCCCAGTTTCTTTTCCTCTGCTCAGATGTAACCGTGGATGAAAACAAATAATGAACTCACAGGCACCTCTACTGCACATGGTTAGAGGGGCTGCTGTTTATTTCCCGCATTATTTCTGCCAGATGCCTCAGCTGGCATCTCTATCATCTCCATTTTATTTCATAACATCCTTTATCAGCCATTCACCAAGCCATCATGTGTCCAGGTGTGTGTACAGTTCTATAAAAGGAACAGTCATCTCTGCTGGTGCCTTTCATTTTGTGATCCCCGTAAATGGAGTGAGTACAAGTGCCTGCCCCCCGTGCCAAGGCCTGGGAAATCACTGCATCGAGCATCTCCCATAGCACCAGAACAGAAGGGGCTTCGGCAAAGAATGGTGGTTGCTCAGCACCTTGGCAAATGAGGTTTTGCAGTCATTTTGTTTCAAAATAATTTCTTAGAAGGCTGGGCCAGTCAATGTGACTGCTCAGCCCTGTATAAAAGGTCCCTGTTCAGTCACCTGGCTTGTCACTTAAAGGGCCTCTGCAGAAGCTGAACTAACTCATGAAAATGGCACAAAATAAATCCAAAAAAAAAAAAANGATTTTGATAATTTCAGTGATTTAAATTGGCTACAGGAAGGGTCTGACAAACAGAAGCAGGCACAAGGGAACCAGGCAAGAGAGTAGAGGGGGGAAAGAAACTTCACCCTTTGGCAACAGTAAGTTGCTGCACGAGCAGGTTGTATGTTAAATGACACCACAGCCTCAGTTTCTTTGTAAACAACCTGGAGAAAACCCATAGCATGGGCAGGATTTTCTGAGGCAACTGGATCGCTAAACAGATAGGGTGGCTGCAGAAAGGTGAAGAGAAGGGCAAAGTCATCTGTACAGGGAAGGAGAAGGCAGTGCAGGGAAGGGCGCCAGTTTTTTGTTAATAGGATGGCTGTAATCCCAAACCTGTCTTCCCCTAGGCATACCACTGGAAATATTGTGCTTTCACTCCTAACTCAGAGGGCAGAAGTATTTCTGCTGATGCAGACTGGTTGAAATTGCCGTTTCACTAGAAAAGGCACATGCGGTCTTTATCAGGGTTTGTAACCTCAGTTTGAGTTCTGCCAGAAAAGGATGCATTGATCCGTGTCAAGTCACTCCCTGGCATGTTTGCTGCTTTGTGGGACAGCAGTGACTACTTTGTGGCAGACCAGCCTTGCTCTCCAGGAACTGTGGGACCACAGAGACAACTTTCCTCAGTTCCTTCTCTTTGATCCCACAGTCACTATCCCTCCACCTAGGTACATCCCAGGATCTGCTCATCCAGCTGCCAGGATTCAGTGCCTCTGCCAGCTCTCTCGAGCGGAGGCTTGGATGCCTCATGTGTCAGTGGACTGTTCCTGGTGACAGGGAAGGTTCTCTAGCCTTCGAGGAGCTTCAGCATCTCCAGCTGCAGCCAGTTGTGATGCAGTGAGAAACAGAGCAGAGAGCAGTAGTACCCAAAAGCCATGAGTGCTGAGTATGTTCCCCAAGCAGCAGCACAAGCTGGAGCTGCACATCTGGGCAAAGGAACCTGTGTGCTCAAACACTGAAACATTACTTTTGTGATGAACACCAGGTGCAGACTTTGCAATGTGCAAGTAACCTATTTTAGATTTGGACAAGAAAAAGCAAAGAGTCCAGCATTTACCTGTTCACTTTTTTGTGTGTTCCACAATTCATGGAATACGAATGACCAGTTACTGGGTTGCTGGCCAAGATTATTTTTAATTTTTCGTAGGCTATGGATGAAGGTTGAAGCATCAGTCTTAGTGTAAGGTGCTTCTTGATTGTTATTCATAGAGATTTGTAACTAGAAACTCCTTTTTTGCCTGCTCTACTTGAAAGTTTGTTCTTAGTAGTGACTTAAGGTTGCTCATTCCACACTGGGGTTTTTTTATTTAATGACAGAAAGTACATCATTTCATCATAAAATTGGTATCTTTCAAATTCCTTACCTCGTCATTACATATACAGTCACTATCTTAAGAAAAGCCAAACGCAGGGAGAAGGGCTCTGAGGGAACAGACAGGATTTTTTTTTCTTAGGATTTTTTTATTCCAGCTGAACTGCAAAGAGCTGTCAGGCCTCAGTTTGGTTTCTCTTCCCTCTTTCTCTAGCCTTAGCAAGCTCCTTGCTGGTTTGTGCTTCGAAAAGTCCTTCTTCCAAGCTTTCCAGGATGACTGTGGAGACCCTGAGTAAGACACTATGTCCCTGACTAATCCCCTGTTTCCATTTGTCCCCATTCTGGATCAATGTTCTTCAGCTCTATGCCGCACTGAGGAGAGCATAAGCCTTCAGAAAATAGAGATGAATGTCCATTTAATTGCGTCAAACGGCATGCAGGCAGCGCTAGACTCTCTGTTGGCCTTCTCTGTTCTCGTGGCTGCCACCACCCATTCTTCTGCCTGGCCTTTCCCAGCTTCTCCTATCTGCCTTGTCCCTAGCGGCATCTTCAGTCTCACAGTGACTCACAGCTTCCATGGTCCCATTCCTCCCATCCTCCTCCTCACCCTCCCAGCCAAATACATCTCAGCTTCCTCTGCCTCCACAAGGGCACGAGCGTTAGAGCAGCTTTCTGGAGAGTTGTGCACGTGTGCTCACAAATATGAGCAGAGCCAAGAGAAGAGGCATCTCCAAAACAACACTGGAGAGTTTTCGAAAGTAGGTCAGGCTGTGTCTGGTCACTGGGATTACTGGGCAGCAGAGTTCAGATCTGTGCCCAGAGCTGTCACAGCCAGCGAACAGCGTGGGGTTGTTGTTGCAAGCGTCTTTGACCAGTAGAGGTAATGTGGCATCCACATGGGCATCAGGCCATCTAAATAGCAAGGGTAAATTGGCTGACCCGAAATCCAGGTTCTACCTGGGCATGTGCAAGTAACACTGCGGAGTGCAGCCAGGAGCTAGGTGTGTTTTGCCAAAGGGCATGATCCTGACCCTACGGAAATCAGTTGAAGGGTTGTCATCAACTCCAGCTGGAGCAGAACTGTAGCCTTTGTCACTACAATTATTTCAGGTCTACTTCATACTGATTTTAACTATAAAAATCCCCCTAGGAATGCTCCTTGTTTACAAAATCGCTTCCTGCTCTGACTGAAACACTGGTATCTCAGTTGTTAGCCACAATAATGAGTTGACAATTTCCTCCAATTGGCACATTTCATTCAAGACATATTATTGTAACCACAGCTGCCTAAGATGTACAAAATCAGGTTCAGCAAAAGTGCTGTTTACTGATGCATGAACAGAAAAGCCTGCAAGTCCACTGTTGTTTTCTTGCCTTTTGACTGGGACTGATGTTTCCTAGGCAGGTGGGGAAAGAGAATCTTTAAATATGCAGGAGGAAGCAATCTTATGGGGTCTCTGGTGTGAGTTCCTGCTTGTGTTTCCAGCCCAGCTTCAGAAGCAGTTTCAGCAGCTGTCGCAGCCTCACGTGAGATGGCTCGCAACCCTTACGGACTGCTCCTAGTTCGGAGGAATGCTGGATCCCCAGCAGAACAGGGGAGCTGGCTTCACCATGAACAAAAAAGGAACAAAATCACTTGGCTCCATTTCATCTTCCCAAAGGGTCGGGAAAGGTGAAAGGGGAGGGGGGCAGAACTCCAGCTGCAGCGGTTTAAAACTATTTTAATAATGTCTCACGGTCTTGAGGTGTACATGAAAGACAATGGGCGGGCACAATTAATAATGATTGGTTTGCCATTACAGTGATAAATAACTTTAAATAGCTCTTTAGAGCAACGTTTAGGGCCTTCCTTACCCCCTTTTTTTTTCAGTGGCAGATGGTGTAAAATCCCTGGGCTATTTGGACCTTGACCTCCTGCAGATGTTGGGATAGGACAAAATGGTCCTCAGGATGGTAGAGAGGGGAAGAAAGTGAAAACCCTTCTAATGTACCGTATCAGGACTAGCAGTGGGGTGGACCACTAACTGCTTTTTTATTACTGTCACTTACCAGCCCCGATTCTTCTGTATTTAAAGAGTTATGTCAGCAATTGTGAGGCAGCTGAAAGGGAGAGTGGATGCATGTGGTGGTGAAGTATTATTGAAAAACAGACTAATAGAAGATGAATGAAAGATTATGAGAGGGGCAAACTACCATAGTTAGCAAAGCTGCAACAAACTAGACATTGATATATTGTACTCTTGGAGATATTCTGACAGCCTATTATAGTTCCCTTAATGAGGTTGTCATGCATTTCTCTTTTTGTAGCTATTAAAATCGTGTCTACATCTGCTGAGGTTTGCTTCAGAGAGGTGGAGGAGGGGACCCTTGATATTTTGCAGTCTGCCCTTGTTTAGTAGCCAGGGTCATACTGGACTAGCAGCAGAGAGGGATGTTTAAGTTTGTCCAAGATACAAAGTTCAGTAGATTTTCAAAGGAAAATAACCTCCATGGTGAAAGAAACATTTCCATGGTTGTATCCTCACAGTGAGCTGAAGGCATGATGGATGTTAATATGACTAATGGGAACTTTCTACAACCATTCCCAGATCTACGCAGATGGTGAGATAATGTGGTATGTGAGTCTCATTAAATATAAAAATCCTGCACATCACCTCTGAATTACAATGTTAGCAAGCTGCACTGCAAAGCATACTAGCAAGGGTAATCTGACTCTCTCCAAAATAAGGGATGAAAAAACTCAAATACGGATTTTCTTTAGAATAATCGATGATTCCCATTATTAATACGAAGGTAGGTAGGTAGACATGGCAGATGTGTGAGTACCATGTGAGTACTAGGAAGCAAAACTTGCAGTGCTTGAACAGGTTTCTTCCACGAGGAAGGTAAATACCAATGGAACAAGAATCTTCCCTTTTAAGACACTGACCGTTTTGCCTTCAGCTCTTTAGGTCTAACTTTGGATCTAATTTCTGACTGTTGCAGAAGAGTGTGGTGTAGTTCATGTGGGGGCTCCAAACAAAGTTTTAGTTAGCTCAGGCCTCTGACATGCATTTTGCTAATCCAGCTCTCTGATACAAGGTCAGTCTCAAGGAGCGAAGAGGGGAAGGGTATCCGTGGCTGATACGTGAAACTGTGGGATCTCCAAGGGCTGGGGAACTCGTCTGCATCTGAATAAGGCTGATTTGGGGCCACCAGCTTCCAGCTTCATGACACAAAGCAGTCATTACTTCTTGAATGCTCTGAGCCTTGATATTTAACATTTAAGGACTTTCCAATTCATTTTGAATGAAACCTCTTTGTCCCATAAACATTTTCTACTAAAACACTACATGCAAGGAAATTTAATACATCAAATCAGATGCACCAAGTTAATTTCCTGCAATTAGAAATTATACAGTTGGATAATTGCTCTGCAAGTCCAACTGATTTTTTCTAAAGCCTCTTGGAAAACGTTCTAATACATCCAGTTGGTACATCTTTATTGTAGTTTAATAAACAGAAAGCGCATGGATATGCACTGTGATGGGAAACCAGAAAGCCAGCATATAAAATCATTTGGGATTTGATGTCTAAGTCATCATTAAACTAGGATTTGCAATGAATATGTCAGATGTCTTAGCACCGCTCCACAAGCGGTATAGAAAACGAGCTTCCCCCTCTCTAATGAGGCAGAGAGAAATGGGTGAATACATTTTGATACACAATGCATCAGTGTCTGGTTTGTTTTAGTGAAACAGTAACCTCTCTTCCTTTTTCTGGGTAAATGCAGTACAATAGACTAACGCCACATGAATCTATTATGTCTTATAGGGCTTTTAGCGGGAGTATGACTGTTTAACCAGGCAGTGACACGAGAAGAATTACTATCCGACACTCCAGCTGAAAGTAGAGATTTTATTGATTCACCGCACTGGCCTGCCATTTTAGCTTTGATTGAGAGCCTTTCATGAATCCAAAAGGTAACACTCCTTCATTGAAAACAACAGCAGGCGGTCCAGCCCGGACTTAAACCATCTGCCAGCTTAAAAGAAAGATGAAGGTGTTTCCCAAAGCATCTACTAGCCTAGATCTATCCAAGAGATCTTTCATTCCAACTATTACATATCCAGGCTGACGCAGAAGAAATGCTTGTGAAGTCTTTGGAGGTTTCATGTAGACCTAATTATCAAAAGTTATATAATCTGGAAACTAATTACACCCAGCAGCACAGTCACTACAACTTCCCTCATTCATTCTCTCATTTCTGAAAGAAGTTGTATCTTCACATCTCAGAAATTAAAGGATACCCTTTTCTTGCCTTTTTTTTTTCTCCCAAAGCTGTTCTGAAGAATTTCATCTTTGTTTATTGTAGATCAACTGTGATGTAGAATTTTATTTAAATTAGATGTTTTCCTAAAAGCAGAATGTTCTATTTTAAACAAAAGAGATTTACATTCCTAAGCAAATCTGAGTTCAGAGTGGCATGTGAGCAATGTGCATGTTTACACTTCAGTAGATATTCATGTAGTCCTGGTTCCATATGCTGCCATTCCAGGCAAACCCAAACCCACACTGCAGACACAATTTGATACCTGTAACTTTCCCTTCTCAGACCTCACTCTTTAGTTTTTAAAGACTTCAACTAAAAGCAATGTAGAATACAGTCTTAAAAAAAAAAAAAAAAAAAAAAAAAAAAAAAACCACAAACCTAGAAAATACGCATGAGATGTAAAGTCATGTTGTACAGTAACGTGGTATTTTGGAGTTCCAAGGTCATCTGACATCAGCCTGAATCACATTCAATATAAAAGCTACCAAAAATAAGCGTTCTCATTCAGGATCTGAAATTCCACAATGTCCTGCACTTCTCAGAAATGTCTCTCTGAAAGGGTACTGTCCTGTTGGCATCTGTGCAGGATACTGAGGAATTTCACATCCTGAATAAGAACCATGTGAGTGTTATACACTATCAGACAAACATACCTAGTTCATTCTCTGTCTTCAGAAAAATGAGAATTTAAAATACCAAAAAGCCATAGAGAAAGCCTGGAAAATATAGATACTGTGGAAGAAAGTGTAGGGACATCCCATCTGATTCCCTGGGGAATCAGAACCTGGCACAGACCGCGAGCTAGTGAGGCCCATTGCTTCCACCCTGACTCATGCAAAGTTTCTGGGGTATGTCCCTAAACTGTTCCCCAAGGCGGAGCATTTTGGGAGGGTTTGTTAACTCAGGTGGGCTTCAGCATCCCAGCAAACTAGTACACTGGGAGACATGGTATGCACTTCCCGTGGCAATTCGACCCCAGATATTGCGTGTAACACCAAGTTTACTTATGGCCAAAATTAAGCTTTGATAGCACCTTTGCCCAGCCTCGAGCCAACAGTAATAAACTCTGGAGCTCAGCAGAGTTTACTCAGGCAAAGCAGCATGCTAACGCGGTCACAAGGCTCTCTTTCAGCTCTCAGTGGAGGCAGAATGAGACCGTGTCCACTCAAAATGCAGGCAGAGCAAGCCCACCTCTTTGCAAAGCCCTGCCAAGCGTGAGCTCACATCTGCAGAGTACAAACAAATCCAGGGGCTTTGCAAGAGCCACCCTGGTTCCAGCAGACTTACGGGAAAATAAACCAAGGCCAAGGTGAGGGCTTGAGCTGTGATCTGCAATTGTCCATGCTAGTTAATTCTCAGCACGCTCCCTGGTAAGGTTTTGGCCCATAACAACATATTGTCTCCCACACAATGCCTAGGCACCCTTAAGAGATTAGCACGGACCTTGGGTTTTCCTAAATAAGCAATTTGCACAAGGCTGCTTTGTTTTGGAGAGAAGAGGTCCATGGACACAAGCCAGACTGTGCCACTTAGCCTCAGAGCCAGCACTCGGTCCCTGGGGTCCGTCTTACTTAATAGCAGAGCTTGGCCTGACCCATTTTGTATGGGGCTTAGCTCCATGCAAAGCCAAACACGCACTCCTGGCACTCCCAGGAAATGGACACACAGTGCCCATGGGGCTGAGCTGCCTGCAGGGTACAGGCACAGCCTGGGCTGTGCAAAAATGGCTAAAATGGTTCTCTAGCCCTCCTGGGCCAGGAAACAATATAGCCTTGCTCTCCCGGTGCTGTCTCTGAAAGAATAAGCCCAGCCAGAACACGCCGGCTACGCTCAGAGTCAGCCATGGTGGATCTGCACCCACATGTGATCCGTCCGGAACACAAAGACAGCATAGTGGAGGACTGAGGGTACCACTATGCAGCAATTAGCCTCGAGACCTTACGGCAAACGCAAGACAGATTTAGACTGACAGGAAAATTTTCCAAGAGACACGATAGTTGCACAAAATTTGAAGGCTCCAGAAAGATCTCAGGAATCAAAACCAGCAGAAAATAACACAACACATTGCCCCTTTTTTTCCTCTCTGCTGAGTTTTAAACCAGGGTAATTTCAGCAGGGCTCTTTCTGATGCAGAGAAGAAGAAAATTCAGGCTTGAAATAAGATCAGCTCTCTGGGTTTAGTCCTGAGAATCTCCAGTCAGACAAAAATGAAGTAATATTTTGAGAAACTGGATAGCAAACCCAGGGACAATTGTGCCTGGGTGGAAGCATCAGCAGAGGCAGCCTCTCCAGGCCATTTGTTCACACAGGCTCGACATTTCGGGGCTCTGGGAATAGCCCACTGTGGATGTGTTACCAGGCTGCCAGGGATGAGTGTCATTCTCTTGCATTCCACTTGCTGAAAATCACAAGCTACTGTCAGCTCCACGGAGTATGTAATCTGAGAAAATGCCACAAATAGCAAATTGTCAGCTCAGGAAAGATTAAGCCAAACGCTCTTCTGTGCCTTGCCGCAGAAATGGAAGCAGTGAAATGGCTGGTACGGGGTAGGGGATCTCAGCCTCGCAGACAGGACGGACAAGGCTCCCTGGTAAATGTTCCTAACTGACTGGGCTCCCCGGCATACGGCTGCTGGTAAACGAGAAGTACCTGGCTGGATGCAGGCTCAGTACAGCCAAGGTGACAATGTGCCTAGGTTGTGTGCAACAGCACAAGTCGAAGTAACCACAAAAACATCCTAAGTGAAATTCACGTCCTGCGACTTCCTAGGCACTAAGTCATGCGGATATGCATGGTGGTTTTGATGTTTTTAAGGGCTTACCTGCTTCAAATCCACCTAAACTGCACTAATGTCTAAATACTTTTAATCTCACCCTCAGTTCCCAGCTGCTTTATGTGCATTCAAAAGCTCTCCAGCAATCCCCATGACCTTCTCCATGCCAAGACTTTGCCTGAATTCATTCCCCTTGCCTTTGCTGCTGGTCACACAGTTCCACTGCCAGGAACAAGTGTGGGGTCTCCAGATTTGCATGTCTTGTGCTGCACCTCCCCATCCAAATCAGCACAGAGGTGGCGCTGGTGGCTGTATTGTCAGCTGCCCATCTGGGCTGAGCACTCCTCTTTGCTGGAGCACCATGAGAAACACCACTGGGGAGAAATCTAAGAGAAAATGAAGCCAGTGGTAAGTAGCCCTTGTTTTTCTGGGTAACGCATCCTCATATTCGTGTGAGTGACAGGCTGTGTTGCATTTCACTTGCGGTGTGTTACGGAGTGGAAATGTATGTGAGATGGAAGTCTCATGTCCCTTTTCTCTTCCGCAGGTTCTTCCTGCAACCACTCAGTTTGTTAATCCCATGTGGCCTCTCTCCAAGCTGTTTCATACAACACAGCGGAACAGTAGTCTCAAAGTTCCTAGGAATTTCATGAAAATAGGTGACGTGGTAGAGCCATTAATGACACCATGGAAGAAAATACTGCTGACTGAGGCTAGCTCTTATTAGAGTCCAGAGAATCTAAAAGGGGCATGTGAGTTTACGAATGTCCAAATCACAAACTCATGTTGAGGTTTGCACTGTGATGGATGCCTGAGAAACCGCACCACAGACAAGTCTTCTCTCTCAGGTGGATCCTCTGGTGTCACACCACAGTCTCCATTAAAAAGTCAACCAACCATGGAGCAGTAACCGGGCTGTGTTACATCCTGTGCTCAAGAAACTCCCTCGTTTCTCTTGTAACACAGGTAAAGCAGACAGGGAAGTACACAGTTTGCTCGTTGCATGAGGGGAGACAGAAAAACACGTGATCTTTCACCACAGGAGATAATTTTTTTTTTTTCTGGTTAGGTGGGTATTTTAAACAGTGATATTGACTCGTAACTGTACAGGAGCACCAATAGGCCTCCACAGGCTTAGTCCTCCAAAGCGCTGTGAAGTTCCCAGGTCCTACGTGCTAAGGAGAGCTGCACTAAATGGCACACGACAGGAATAAGAAACACATGTGTCCTTGCAAACAAGGACAACAGACAAAATTTGAGCTTGTCATTGCAATCAAGCTAATGAAGCATCAAAGGAATTGTACGTAAGACCCAGTATCACAGACCATACGAAAGAAATGCACTTTATCAGAGCCCAGTGTAGCAGATTTTATTGCATTGGCATGTGGGTTCAATGTCCAGTCATTCTGCAACAGCGAATGCTTACAATGCCGCAAGTCAGTGACGGACTTAAGGGGAGGCCGCTGTCACCAGCTGGATGTGAGGTTCACAGCCAGACAGACTACGCTAAAATACGCTGAGAGAAGCTCAACACCAGCCCCTCTTCCTGTCAGCCCTTCACCTCCTTGTTTATTTCTTATTTTTATGCCTTATGTTTCAGACCGTGCCCTTCAGGGACAAGTACTGTCATTTCCTCTAGATTTCTCCTGTGCCTGTGGCAATGCAGGCCCCACCCCGGCGGAGCATCTACGCGCTCTCACAGTGTAAGTGTTTGTGTGAGACAACAAAACCATCTTGTTACTTCACGGTTTTCAAACATCCGGCTCATAAGTATTCCTGTGTACCACAGCAAGACCTAAATGGGATCCTGTTATTGCAGCTAAATTTGTTCGAATTTATTTCACTTACAAAAGGTACTAAAACTGTCTTCTTTCAGCAATGGCCTCACTTTCCCTAATCACCATCTCATTCAGACTATATTTTAGACACTTGATAATTCAGTCTTGCCCTGATAATAACTAATGTGTCGTTGTAGGCAAGAAGTAATACGCTTCAGTGCAACTCTTCCATTCCTAATGGATTCTCTGTTTGTTTACATTATACTGTAATAGGTATTGATCTTCACACGATTATGGAATCCAGACAGCATTAGAAAATTCATTAATGATAGCTATAGAGGCTTTAACCCCGTTTAAAATGTTCTTCACTTGCAGGCTATTCTACATGAATGACAACATCTATTATGGACAAAGGCACTGTAACCACCCCTAATTTGCAAAGCATATTATCTGTGATCAATACCGAATGATAGAGCACAGCTGACTGAAAGGACCAATTTTGGAATTCAAGCGACATATGGTTTAAATCCCACAGTAACCACCCCGCGCTAACTAAACAATGAGGACATAGAATATCCAGGATTTCTAACGCAGTGCTCCACAATTAACACAGCTCTTCCCTCGGGAGTAATGCCACTATTTACATTTTTGGTTTTCAAGGACAGAGAAAGAGTTTGCTGTTTCCTTCATCAGATGTGACGAGGTGCAATGCATAATGAACAAAATGCCATAATTGCTCAGTAAAGGAACTTTATTAAGCATATGGAGTAACTTTATGTGGGAAAAAAAAAAGCTTCCATGAACATTTTGTTCTATCAATAAACGGTTTTCAGTTTTTTTCAGAAAAATAAACAATATCAGCAAAATTGCCTCAAACACAATTGTTTCACAGGGCTCCTTCCATTAGCACTAGTGTTATATGTCTTAATAATACTTTCCAGGAAGTCTGTTTGTTTGAGCTCTAGCCTACTTTGAAAGATAGATTATGAGGGAGGCTACAAGTGCCTAGCTCACTGCTTCATTTAGATTCCACGACTGTTGTCCCAGCTCTTTTCAAGTTACGTATTAATGACAAAGGGTTATGAAAGGATTTTATTAAACATTAAGTACCTTGGCAATGTAACTAAAGGCATAAACCACAGCAACCTACATGACAATTACATATTGCAGCTCTAAAAAAAGGAAGCATTTAATAATTATGGCTTTATATAATTCTGATACCTATAAAAATTCTGGACAAAACTCAGACCAAGCGTAACTCACTGACTCACTGGGCATATAACAAGGATGAATTTAGTGTTGTGCATTCATGGGAATAGCTTTGCCTGTAAGAAACCAATACATTTTTCAGCAAGCCACATAATAAGAGACTGACCTGAGCCACATAATTCACATTTTCATTCCCATGCAAACTTCCACTGAAGGAGCTGGATGCACGGCTCTGCTTTGGGTGCATGCTTGCTCACAGTACACCACCACATATCCCAGTAAACCCTCTCCATATAAAGCTTCTGAGTTTATATAGTTTGTCTCCCAAACTGTAGGATAGTTTTTCAATACATTTACACAGCAATGAGCACAACATAATCTCTAGGGGTGAGTTTAGCTTTCCCCATCATGAGGTATCTATGACATAGGTCTGAGCTAAGTGCGTGTGCCATGGCTATGTGTTGCAGTTCCCCTTATCACAGAATCATTTTGGTTGGAAGTGACCCTCAAAATCAAGTCCAACCATAACCTAACTCTAGCACTAAACCATGTCTCTAAGAACCTAATCTATGCATCTTTTAAACACCTGCAGGGATGGTGATTCCACCACTTCCCTGGGCAGCCTGTTCCAATGCCTCACAACCCTTTTGGTGAATAAATGTTTCCTAATATCCAATCTGAACCTTCCCTGGTGCAAGCTGAGGTCATTTCCTCTTGTCCTATAGCTTGTTACTTGGGAGAAGAGACCAACACCCTCCATGCTACAACCTCCTTTCAGGTGGCTGTAGACAGCGATCAGGTCTCCCCTCAGCCTCCTTTTCTCCAGGCTGAACAGCCCCAGCTCCCTCAGCTGCTCCTCATCAGACTTGTGCTCCAGACCCTTCAACACTTTCATGGCCCTTCTCTGAACATTTGCCAGCACCTCAATGTCTTTCCTATAGTGAGGGGCCCAAAACTGAACAGAGTATTCAAGGTGGGGCCTCACCAGTGCTGAGTACAGGGGGATGATCACTGCCCTAGTCCTGCTGGCTACACTATTCCTGACACAAGCCAGGATGCTGTTGGCCTTTTTGGCCACCTGGGCACACTGCTGGCTCATGTTAAGGCAGCTGTTGACCAACACTTCCAGATCCTTTTCCACCAGGCAGCTTTCCAGCCACTCTTCCCTGAGCCTGTAGCGTTGCATGGGGTTGTTGTGAACACAAGTGCAGGACCTGGTACTTGGCATCAAGTGCACTTATGATCTGATGTGATCCCCTGTCTCAGTCTGGTCAGTTGATCCTGGAGAGCTGTTCTGCCTTCATTTGACCCAGGCACTCAGCACACACATGGCACCAAAGGTGGGTCAGCTGAATCCCACCCAAGTGGGACTGGTGTTAGCACATTATATATATTATCCATGGTAGCACTTTCTGTATTCATGCCCATCCAGAAGGTCTCTGGCCAGTGAAGAGGGAGGTGCAGGAGGCAAGGAAGGGTTACAATTACACAGAAATCAGGACACAGAAGGGGCTGCCCCTCATCTAGCCTCCAGCCCACGTCAGAAGGCAGGACATCTCTATGCTGTGTAACCAGACCAAGAAGCTGGGAGGAATTATCAGGTCCCACCACTCAGATATAACCATTGTATATCAAGAGATGTGTGCTTAAGCCCCCCACATACCAAATTATACTGTGCATGTAAAAAGTGTCACTCACTCCAGGTGACACCACAGGGGTCTCAGGTTGCCCTCATGAGACTGTGGGTACAAGGTAAGAAACACTGGGAGTTCTGTGGGGTGAAGCCACAGGTACTGAGATACAGCAATGCTGAGAGCTGCATTGGTAGATACCCATATCCACATGTTTCTACAGATATAGATATGTATATCAACTGCAATTTACAGCGTGCAATTTTTGAATTAAGAACAAATTCACATGTTACACACAAACACACGCATGTGAACTAAGAGCACTGTCTCCCCCTCCCACATCACTGGCCTTAGCAAATACACCATTTTACCCCTTATGTACAACCAAAGCAGCTCAAATTCAAAATTATGAATGTGAAGTAAAGCCTGTTGGAAAACAGCTTGTGAGCAATCCAAGGGCTGAAATATATGAGCTTTTATATAAGCTTATAGTTCACAGAAATTTATACAAAGTCTCCAGTCTGCTTAAGGATCACAGATTTACAGAAGCATAAATTTCACTCAATCAAAAGGAGTGCAAAAAAAAACCTAGAGGAAGAAGGTACCATCAAAAGAGTGGTCAAAAGTAATCAAAGCCGAACTGATTTGAACTGGGAAAAAAAAAAAAAAAAAAAAACCAAACAAACAAACTAAAAAAAAACAGCTTCTACAAAAGATGTCTGGAAAACCTAGAAATAGGAAGCTGTTTCCTCAACAAATTTTAGTCCAACCCAAGTGACATTGCTATGTAAAGTAATCTGAACAACTTCATGAGACCAGGAGAGTGGCAGAAGGAAAGAAGATAAGTACTTAGCAATCTCGGTCTTAATGTAACATTGACCACACTATCAATCATAACCTTCAACTACCTTGATATGCAAGGTAAGCCACTAAGAAGAGAAATTCATACATGGTAAAGATAATGAGGTTAATTTTTCTGTGAGCTATCATGGAAATTATTATAGTACATTATCAGTACTTTGCTAAATTTTTTCTCAGTATGGAAATCAATCTTTCCTTCTTCTTGACTAGAGCATAAAGGCTGAGATTTATAAAGCTTTTTAAGGTGACTCTAAAATTAATGAGAATCGGGTGTCCTCATTACCTACATGCTTTGAAAACCCCCACCAAAATACATAAAATGCACAGACAGTGGCTATCATTAAAAACTCCTCAGTTTTGCCTTTGAAAGTGGATAAGGATATCATCATGTTCAAATGATTCCCTGTAATGAATTTAGCATCAGGAATATTTAGCAAACACTACAGTGCTCACTGTAAATTGCTGTCAAAGGCATGTACAAAGATTTTGACGGTGCCTATACAAACAGCTGCATGAAGAAGGTAAAGTCAGCCTCTGAGGACTAGCTACCAGCACTGCAGCCCTGAAGGAATGGAATGTATTATGTATGCCAAGTAGCCACTTTGTTGCTCCAGTTGGGAAAGGCCAGGTGAGACTAGGCTACATATCCTTAGAGCTAGTTGTCTGCCAAAATGCAAAGACTGCAGTCCAGAGACATCAGTGCAGTAGGGCTCTTTGGGCTGGTTCTGTCAAACCGGTTGTTGAAATCATGCCTAGCTCCCAAACTTCTACAAACCTCAGTAGACCATCTCCATTCCGCCTTTGCCGCCCCCTCAGGCAAAAGCCATGATGCTCTAGATCAACTCCCTTCTTTAGTCCCACTTTTATCCTTCTTCCTTATATTCTGGGGGAAAGGGGCATGCTTGCTAGCTGCCCCAGTCTTGATCATGCCTCCTTTCTCAATGCAGCGGGCTGGTAAATAAGAATGGAAGGAAACACGGTGTCTGCAGCGTTACCATGAGGGTCGTGCAAACGCTGGGCTAAGTGTTTGCTGCTACTGCTACCCTGCTAGCAGTACGCAGATGGACTCTCTTGTATCTAACTCTGGCACTGATATCATAAACATAAGCAGTGCAATCACACTCCGCAGTGGAGTGCAGATGAGAAAACCAAAGGAGAAGAGCTTCAGCCTTGTATAATTTCCGTGATTAAAATCAACAGCAATGTTTGACTAATTGGCCCACAAAGGCCTTTGCATTGGCATAATTTAAGTAAGCTTAAAAACAAAATGAGGTTAAAAAAAAATCACTGTTCAGCCTACCAAACAGGCTTGCAGAGTCTCTTGACTGAGTTTCAGTTCCATGTGGCTTGCTCGTCTCTGCAACAACCCCCTATAACTGCCCCATCTCTCTGGTGGAGTGCCCCACTGAAAAGTGAGACTGATAGATGTGTTCACTGGCAACATCACAAGCCGTTTCACCCCCGAACAGGGACACAGTATTATTAAAGGACTGCAAAAAGAAGGTAAAAACACACATTTTCCCTCTCCTGCCCCATGTCAGTGTCTGACCTTCATGTATATTCTTACAGATACATGAAGACTTACATGGAAACGGAAGAACCAGCAGGAGAACCAGCAGCTTCTCTCTTACAATCAATAAGAGCAATGTGTGTGATGTGACCTCATGTGTCACAAACAAGTAGCTGCATCCCCATGCACTCATGCACAGGGCAGATGGAGTTTGTCCTGAGTCTGTTTTCAAATTATTCTTCAGGAGAAGTCACAGGAGGGCTGAGATAGAAGTGGACCATGTTGGGTTCTGGACATCGCTTTCAACACCATGGATGAGATCTCTATTGAGAAGGCCATGGGGATGGCTACAGCCATCAGGCAGGCTTCAGCCTACCCGAAAGCATCAGATGAGACCTTGACTGCATTTACCCAGCTCTAACTGACCGCATTAATTCAATATGAGCCAGAAAACAAAGCATTAGGCAAACTTTGTTATGTAACTATCACTGAGCTCGCATTTGGGGCGGCAGGCCAGCGGGTGACAGAAACCACTCTGGCAACTGCTAATTGGTCTTAGTAAGGAGTAAGTCAAAGAGATTGGCCTGGGGCGACGTAATTAGCAAAGTCATTGGCAGCTTATGCCAACAGTCTAATTTAGAAAGTAGTAAATAGTTAAAACAGCAGTCTCCTGGGGGCAGGAGCACGTATGTACGAGGACAGCTGACATGGTGAAGCAGCTATTGCCCGAGGTGGAAGCACCCTGTGTAGGGGCTGAGCTGCCACCAAGGACCCAACATGTTCTTCTGTCAGAGTGAGCATCTGCCCCTGGGGTGCTGGTCTAGACTGGAGCAGGGCTGGTGCTCTGATTCGTGTGTGTCATGCATCTGTACATGGCAGAATGGAAATCCTGCAATTGAAAAAAAAACACTATCCACCCACTAAACATACACTGCTAAGTAAATAAGTTTTAGATGTTAATTCACAGAGTGGTGTGAGTCTGCTCCTGCGGCAACCCCACCCAGTGCCCCCACGACAGAGGATTCCACTTCAGCTGAGGGACTGTAGAAGAGGAACTCCCAGGCTCATCAGACCACGCGTCCCACGAGATGGAAACCACCAGGCACGGGCCCATCTGTCATCTCACAGGGTGGGGGGCTGTGGGAAGCAGAAGCAGCAGGGGGGCGATAAAGAGAAGTGGGAAATGGGCTCTGCTCCCAGACACCTTGCTCGGCGCGTCAAGGCTTGCTGCCATTTGCTGCCCATAGGTTAGTGGTAAATTACTGTCCCCTGTAGCAATGATGAAGCCAGGAGGTGTGTGAGGGGCACGGTGTCTCCCAGAGCAGTTCCTGACTACCCAGCTTCTGTATCACCCAGAGAGAAGCCTTGAGATGCACGCTAGCCTGAAGTAATGAGCCTGGCTCTGGCAATAAAGAGATTGTGGCAGTAAAGTGAAACAGCCATTATGTACTTGGCAATGGCTCTAGCCTTGAGATAACCTGCTTTTTAATTGAGCTGAGGAATGTTTTCATTCTGTCTCAAGTTGCATATTATTTATGAGTACAATGTGTAATAATAAAAATTACATACCTTGGCAAAAACAATGAGCAAAAAGTCAGCTGGAAGAACACTACACAGCAAGCATATATTTTTCTAGAGAGGTGGTCATCTATTTTAAGCACCATTGTGCTCTGTTTCACCGTGGTAAATCCACACAGAAAGCAGCAGAGTGCTAGTGATGTTTTCGCTTGTACAAAGAGACCCTGTTTAAAAGCACAACCTCTAGGCACATGCCACGAAGCTCCTCACCTCTGAGCCCTGTACACTCATCTGTTTACAGACTTCTTCCAATCTGTACCCAAGCAAAGATACCGATGGAGGGAACAGCCAAAAAAACTACATCCCAGCCATGACTCTGCAACATTCGCCCTCAGCAAAGCATCTTCCCAGTCCTCTATAAAGAGACCGGCAAAAATTGCTCCAAATTTCCTTCCCCACTTCAGTGTGCTAAGCACAGGCACTACTGACAATTTGGGGGGGCTCAGAGAGGGGGTAAAAGGAATGTTCTGCCTTTATCCATTTTTAATTGCTGGAAACTGTGAAGTTGTTCTATAAGAAATAAATAGTTTACTACTTTCCTCTCCCGCTCTCAGCATGCCAGCACATTTGGTTTATCGATGAGCATTTAATAATAACTTTCAATACCGGAATTTTTTCAATTGCTTCTTCAGATTTTTGCTCCAAACCACTGCGGTTGGATTACTCATGGGAAAAGCTGAGCAAATGGATTTTGTGTAGTGTGCGCACAGAGAGAGAGAGCATAGAATCACTTAAATGATAAATCAAATCTTTTTTTTTTTCCAAAAAGTATTTTCCTTTGTGCAATAACCTTATATCTACAACTTTGCTGTCACAAATACACCATTTAATGCTTTGTGCCCAGTCGTCACTTGCGAACAGAAAAAGCAGGACTGCACTGCACACGTTATATTAAAACTCTCCTGTAGCCAACAGGTCTTGCATTTTAAATAGGAACAGGGCTACCTCCAGGCTTGTCAGCCTGACGCCTCCTTGGTTTTGGGCCTACAAACCAAACATGTAGAGAACTGACTGAGGAAAAAAAAAATGAAGGCTGAAAAAAAGAAGAAAAGGAAAGAATGCTGAACCTATAATGTACATCTCATGTTTAATTAGGAGAGCTGAAGAATTGTGGCCAGGAAAAACATGTTTCTCTGTAAGTGGTTTTGAATAGCACTGAAGATGAATATAATAAGGCTGACAAATACACCTTGGAGGGTGACTGCAAGAATAAAATCGATTTATTTAATAATTTAGAAATTGCTTCCAGCCATATCGCCCATTAAAATCTGAAGGCCATTGTATTCTGTATTTCTTTGGTCTTTTTTCTCCCATTTAGTTATGCTCCACCAGCTTTAATAAATAAGTAATACATGGGGGGAAAACACTTATCTCGAGTGCTTTGCCACAACCCTGTAGGGCTCTTTGATTCTTTCTAACTCTAAATAGATCAAGTCAGAAACAATCATCTGTCTGGAGAATAATGATGTTTCAGGGTTAATACTCTAAATACAAAGCAAGGAAGTCTAAAAATTAAAATTGTATTAATGACCATCAAAGTTCAAAGCAAGTATGCAACATATTAAATGCATATTCTGCTTCCCAAAACCAAATGAAAAATCACCTGGACATCTAAACAGCAGTCAGCAGCTATATGATCTTTTATAGGAAGAGTTAAAGGAAAACAAGACATAAGAGTAACAGTTAATCCAGATATATCATTTTTTTAATTCTATCACCTGGTTTGAAGTTTTCTCCTTATAAATCTTCCTACAGCTTAAGCTTCCTGAGACTTTTCTTCTGATGGTGTTTTGACCATAATTGTTAGAGATTCTTGGGTTTGCACTGTGCATTTTATAAAGGAAATATATCGGACAGTCTTGCTTGTTAATCAATTAAACATTAAGTACTAACCAACTTACTCATGGAAAAGCAAATGCAGTCCAGGCACAATTTTTCTGCAACTATTTTATGCAAAATTCATAGTGTGAATTCTATAAACAATTCATAAAGTCAAGTATGAGTTTGATATAGGTGCATATGAGCAATGTAGGCCAACTTCGTTTACACTAGAAAATTAAACATAAATGCCTTTCTGTCCACTTGAGTTTGATGATAAAGCCAGACACATGGTCAGGGGAACCTTGCTCAGTTGCTCTAGCAGTTTGTTGCTTTCGCTTGCAAGACCAACAGAATAGTTGAATTCTGCTATAGCAGTAGCTACAACAATATTAACTAATTCTTTTCAGCCAAGGACTTCCATTTTCCCCTAATATTGTTCTTTTTAACCATTCTAAAACTAAATAAAATGGAGGGGAAAAAAAAAAAGGAGAAAGGAGCACACAGTAAAAGCCATTCTAAAAGAACTGGCTGAATGGATGTCTTTCAATTTATGTCAGTGGACTTCAGATAAATAAACGGGGAATTACGTTAACACGCTCTTGCTTTTCCCAACATACCAACAAAAAGTAGCTTTTGAAAGATCTTACATAACGGGCCCACGTGGATTTCCTTCAGCAGCTCGGACAAGGCAGCACTCTTCACCCCAAACCACGAACACACAGCTAAACCACAGGAGCAGGGCCAGTGTTTTTTACCCATGGTCTAATTGCATAATTCGGATGAGATCTGGGCCTGCTTATGCACCATAACCCCATCACCCTCATCTCCTGATACCTTAATGGCTTGTTTCCATACCCTGGGGTTCCCAGACCCTCTTCCCACAGACTTGGTAGGCTGTGTCCCCACAAGGTTTGGGGGGGGCAAATAAGCCCTTCTAACTGCTTCCCAGCACTTCTCAGCATGACCTGTTGTGTCTAAGCAAGGACTTGGCTCTAGAGCTCCCACCCCAAACCTTTGCACCATTTTTGTCCACACACGGACCAAACCCCACTGACCGGGCTAAACGGTGTCAAGTGACAGAGCATCAGGGACATTTTCCCACGTCAGAAACTTGTGGTGAGAAGAACAGCATGATGGAAAAAAAACAAACCCAGCCCCTTTGCACCCTCACTGTAGAAATGCAGGTTTGCACCCCTGATGTTTTAAGCTCCTTTTCTTAAGGTTAGGGGCAGTTACCATCATTCCTGTAGTCCTTAGGGGAAGACAGTGTGGGCTTTACCATGGCACTGCTGGTTCAGAGGGCAGGGCAAGGACGAGGAGTCAAAGCAAAGCTACGTTGGCAGAGGGCAAGGTGGCACTCACCCTCAAAGGCCACGGCGTTTCCCTTCAGACACTCTCATGGTGCTCTCTGCAAGAGTTTTATTCAGGTCTTTAGGGGCTCTCTTCAGCCACCTCCAAGAGGAACCCTGTTGCCTCCAGTGGGTCATGCAAACTGCAACATTTTCAAGTTTTTCTTCCATTAGGGGACCCCTGAGAGCTGGTGCTTAGAGCAGGCCCTGTAGAATGGTAAGCAATCTCCTAAAACCATCTGCGGTTTGGTTTTGTGCCAAGGTGTCATTGGGGAATACAGAGAACTTATAGTTAGGGAGATGAACAAAAGCAGGTGATGGGTAGGTGGTGAGCTTCCCTCTGCTTCTCTTATCCGTCTCAGGTGTCTTGCTCCCTTGTCAGGGTTAGCCCAGATAAGCAGAGCGGTGGCTGTGGCCAGCGTGCCATATTTCAACAGCCAGCTTCCCCGATAATCCTCATTATTCTTTAGAGCTGAAATGGGGGAGGGGAAGGAGGTGGATTTTGCTGCCTTTTTTTGTCTGTGCAGAGCTGTGTTTTCTCTCTTGCCTGCACAGGGGCAGGCTTGCTGCTCCTGTGTGTGCCCTGCGAGAAACCCAGCAAAAGGGAGGAGGAGGAGGAGGCATCGCTGAAGCGAGCAAGGGACAGAAGTGATTTGGTTGCTACTGCTGCTGCTGCAGGAGTTACTAGGAGGTGGCACAAAGCCCCCTGGACATTACCACTAGAAAGTCATTAGAAAGCTCATGGCCACATCCCCGGCACAGATTGCAAGTCCTCCTCTCCCAAGGCATACACAAAGGCATGTGGGGCTCAGGAGGGGGAAGCAGGGGGGCTTGGGAAGGAAGGAGGGGGAACAGTTCCTTCCTCAAAAGGGTAGAAATTAACTGGAAAGGGGTGGATGGAGCTCAGCACAGGCAGGCAGAGGGTATGTTGGGGTAGGTTTCTTTCTGGTTATAAAGTTTGTCCCTCCCCTCAGATTTTTTTTCCTTTTTTTTTTTTTTAAAAAAAGTTTTATTCATGAGTTGTTAACCATTTTGTTTAGCAAATCGGTTTATCCCAATGACCTTTCCCTGCTTTAATTTTCGAGATGGCAGATGGCTCTAAAGAAATCCCCCTTAAATGCAGACCCAGACCCAGCCTGTTTTTTCACACACCCGACCTGCATCAACATGCCAAGCACAGTTCCAGAAAGAAGACAAAGTCCCCAAGAAAGAAGTGGGGAGGGAGAAAGAGGGAGCAGGGAAGAGAGGGAGACTAGACAGAGTCCAGGTTGACTGTTTCTTGCATTAATAGTCTGGGATTTCTGTCTGACACCATTTGCAACCCCCTGCCACTCCTATCTGTACGCAAGCAACAAACTCTGGGAAGGCTGTTCTGTAGGATTAATATCCCCAGGTCGCTGTTGCAAGAGGCAAACATCGGAGGGAGGAGAAACAGCCAGGAGTGAGTGACCTGTGAAGGAATGAAGGGCAGGAATGACGTGCAGAAAGCAGAGGCAACGCTGAACCAAGCTGAGCAGTTGCACCAGCGTGAAAATATGAAATGGGAACAGTGGGTTGGAAGGAAGTATGAAAAAAGCAGTTTGAAGCCCTAGCACTTTGAAGTGCCTGCTCCACCTCATGGTGACTCTTCATCTGTCACCCACTCAAAGACCAAAGTGTCTTTCCAAAGGTGTCCCACCCCAACCTTTGTAAAAGACCTTAGTTCCACTTTCCCCGCCTCTAACACGCTTCCATTTTAGCCCATTCGGTTGTTATGGATGAATAACTGAAGCACGTTCAAGAGCTATTCTATATATCTTCCCCAGCTGGCAAATTTGTGAGAAAAATCTATACAAATTGTCACAGCTCCTATCTTTCTCAGCTGGTGAGTAATACCACTCAGAGACGCCAAATTCCAAGAAGCAATTCTGTTCATTTTAGCCCATCATCACGTGGCTCTGGTTGAAAATGTGGCAAGAACAGCAATCTTTTCAACTAAAATAACCCATAGGCATGAAATGCATTCAGGTTTTGCACCACTGGAATCCTCCCTGGCCCTGGCTTATGCCTAAAATGAGAGATCCCAAGCAGGGCTCAAAAAAGGCAATGTGAGCTCCTGACTCAAACCAATTCTTTCCAGTTTCCAGAGGGACTGTACAAACCCAGTGCGGCTAAGAATCCTGTGATTCATTTAAAGCACTCGAGTGGACCCTATTGGCTTTCCGGGCTGGGCTGGGCCATTTTAAGAGGGAAAGTTGGAGGAAGGATACAACCACAATTATGTGATGTGTCACAACCCCCTTCTTCTTCCTCCCTTTCACTCAGTCCTATGGACTTCCACGGTGTGAACACATGTAAGTGCTCTGCTGACCAAAATCCTACCAACAATAAATAACTTCAGCCTGTAGCCAGGTTATAATCATTGGACTACCTAGTGGGACACTGCTGGAAATAGACTGAGCAAGATGCCAAGAGCAGCAGTCACGCGTCTTTTTTACCTCAAGAAAGGTGTATGCTATGCCTGGAAAGGTGCAAATTGCTAAGGTGTCAAGCTTGTTCATGGAGCATCTTGGCTTCTTTTCATTCTGCATGGTTTGTTTGTCACTTGGCTCAATCGAAGTTTCATCCTGAGACCAGAGAGTGGAGGAAGACCAAAGGGCTCCAACTGCATCAAAATCCAAAAGCAGCCCTAAGTTAGTTGGTGAAGGGTTTGGAGGGGAAGCCGTGTGAGGCACAGCTAAAGTCACTTGGTTTGCTCAGCCTGGAGGAGACTGAGGGGAGACCTCATGGCGGCTACAGCTTCCTCACAAGGGGAGGAGGAGGGGCAGGTGCTGTTTCTCTTCTTTCTGGTGACCAGTGACAGAACACGAGGGAATGGCAGGAAGATGTGCCAGGGGAGGTTCAGGTTGGACATTAGGAAAAGGTTCTTCACCCAGAGGGTGGTGGACACTGGAACAGGCTCCACAAGGAGGTGTCACGGCCCCAAGCCTGACAGTGTTCAAGAAGAGACTGGACAACACCCACAGACACATGGTGTGAACTGTGGGGTTGTCCTGTGCAGGGACAGGACTTGGACTCAATGATCCTTGTGGGTCCCTTCCAACTCAGGACATTCTATGATTCCATGAATTAACCTCTCTGATGAATCCCGCAAGTGCAAGAATCACACAGCTCAGTCCTAACCCACACACAACAAGGGAATTATTTCTGGTACGAGGGATGCAAGGTACTACTCCAGCATAACAGAGCCAACTGTCCCCCGGTGACTTGCTACAAGATAGCGCCTAATAGACCTAAACAAAGTGGTCACAGGAACATCTCCTCAGCATTTCTCAGAAAATTGAGAAAAAAAAAAATCTAACACCTCTGAAGAACAAAGACAGGCTGTTGATTTCACTCTTTTGTTTCATGTCTACCTTCACATGAGATGTTTGCCCAGCTCAAAACACACTCCAGCCCTGCTACTATTAGAGACAAGTGACCAGTTTCCCTCAAATGGCTTACCTGCAGGGCATAGTCTTTTTTCTATTTAATTTTGCTTATTTCCCAAGTGGATTGTGATTTTCTCAAGTGCTTCCACTCAAGCTGTTTTCCCCCAGTGTTTGTCTCCTGTGTAATGTCAGTTAACTGAGACGGTCCGTGATTACTTCTGTTCCCTGATGCAGCTCAGAATCTGGAGGTCTATCAAACCACTGTGGTTTCCATTCACTCAAGGAGAGGCAGCAGCAAAACAGCATTTGGAAATTTTATAAAATATTAAACTTCCTGCTTTCTAGGCCACACAGTCCTTGCCTGAGGCAGCATTCACATAAAAAGTTAAGCTATTACAAGATTTATTGCCTAGATGCAAAGGAGCACACAAAATTTAAGTCTGTGTCTCAGCCAGTTGGAACACAAAACAGATATTCCTCCTCAGGTGCCCTGAACTGTGCTGGAGACAGGCAAGAAGACAAATGCAATAGTTCCAATGCAGACCAGCCTGTGCTAAAATAAAAGCACCAGCCTGCAAGCACTCATGTTGTATAAAATAATCAGGTTTAAAAGGGCACAGCCAGCCGCAGTCCACATACTCCATACAGCTCCATCAGTGCAACAGTTTGTCATTGCCAGCATGACGTCAATCACTAGCATAAAGGATCCTGACAGTGGGAGGCAAATAGCCATCTAGAGAGGAACCTTCAGTACATGTACTTAGATTCATTCACAGGTCCTTCCGTCACCCTAAGTTTAACCATACTGTGCTCCAGATGGACAAAAAGATGTGTGGTATTTGGGATGGTAAGCTACCACTGATGTGGGTTCATATGCCAACTGCAGTCAGCGTTGGTATATGGACCAAGCTTCCCAGGGGCTCCCCAGCAAGATATGCATCTCTAAGACCTAATGATTCGCTTCTTCTCTGTGCTGCTCAGTGTCTGCAGGTTGACAGATGATTTTTTTTTCATTATGTTCATGTGAGGAATATGGTTTTACAGCTCAGAATCAAGAGGACCATTTTGGTCCAAGTGGTTTTATGAAGACATATGGAAGCCAGGTCCCTCTACAGCCCTAGTGAGACTTCTTCTATCATAACTATTGCAATTAGCTTTCCTCCTCCAATGTGGTAATTCTCCAGTGTTTGACAAAGCTTTCAGCTCAGCACAGCAGTGAGACAGTAGCCTTGTGAATCTGTTATGCCACCTGCCTCAAACTGAATATTGTAGTATAAGATGATGCGCTGTATGTTCCAAAGAACAGAAATAGTCTTTGTTGGTCTTACCGTCGCCTCCTCACTGGAAAGCTTTTGCATCCAGCAAAGATTTGAGACATATCCTGGAGCAAGTTTTATCCATTACAAGTGTCATGGTACCTCAGTACGTGGTGCCAAAACATTCACTATTTGCAGTAGGAACAGTATTCCCACTATTACACACACATGCACACACAGTGGCAATAATATTTTAAGCCAAAGAAACATCTAACGTCATTTCCAAACTTGATTTATCAATAAATCCCTGTAGAATCATAGAGATGCTTAGGCTGGAGGGGACCTCTAGAGTCACCTCAACCACGCAACAGCTCGGAGTTTAATACTGAAAATGATCACCAGCTTCAACCTTCACCTCAGTTTCAACTGAGAGGACACGTTCTAACTCCACAACCACCAAATGTCTACAGCTATGCTCTCTGAAGATAAAAAATAAGCTTTTGTTTTTCCTTCTTTTCTTACTCTGTTTGTAGAACATACCTTCACTCTCTTTGTGTTGCCAGCCAACAGCTGGGAATCGTTTCTTCAGAAACGTCATGTTCTGAAGCAATGGCCCGAAATTCAACAGCATCACATAAGGTTGATATCTGTGTTGGACCATCACTCACCATGAAACAGTATCTTCTGAGGTTACGGAAGGGAATTACTGCAGACAACATAGAATGAGATAGAGATGAAGGTTTAGAACAGTTAGCTCCTGAAACATCCAAAAATAAGGTGTTCCTTATTTATTTTAAAGTATTTTTAAAGGAGTAATACACATAATATAGATGTGTAGTTCATTATAATAAGTAAAAAAATAGAGACAACCGAAACTTAAGATGAATCACAAAACTCACATGTACCAAGGAAAATTTTTACACGCAAAATTACGACTGCTGCCTTGGCGCTGCGAATTTACGTTCACTGCTGCAGTCCTCTGTGTCACATTAGTTGAGTACTTTCTTGGGAAATATTTATGTGAGTAAGGGTTTGCAGGATCAGGCCCAATATAAATAATAATAGGATCACTTAGGCAGAGCTTTACATCTGTACAAACACTGTCTAATGAATTCCTGATGGAGTTCTGCTGTTGACTGAGGAAACCATGTGAGAACCTCCACAACAAATGAAGCAGCAACACATTTTGGATCAAAGGAAATCATACAGAAAAGCAAACTAATATACAAAGGGCTGCAGTGATTCTTGGCATATTTATTTCTTATTAAGTAATTTAGACCTTCTTTAACCACTGGCATTATTTACTTTATAGCAAAACCTCCTGGCCTTTGAATTGAAAGACTTTCAGTCTTTGATATCAGAGCTCTCATTTTTAACGAAGACGACAGTCTTCGAGGGAAAAGGGGTGACACATGCAAACTTCAGCTCCATACGCTGTGAACTCTTTCATGCAGAGGTGACCTTTTCCTTCCGCAACTGTACAGCCTGAGCACAGAAGGGTCCAGATCCATGCCAAAGGCTCCTAGACAGCCAGGAACACAAACAGATAGCAAGAGTCCAGATTAAACTGGGATATGACCATACTGAAACTAATACTAAATGCGGTAGCTGGATGCTCTTCTTGAAGTGAATCTCTCTGGGAAGTGACCTCTTTTCTACACGATTTTAGGAAATGCATCATACTTGGTAATCACAGAAGCTGTATGCTTTGGTAACCTCCACCAGATCCTATTATGGCTGTCTTCTTTCTCAAGATGCATACACAAGGCCAGACAAAGGCACAAATTGTATTTTCAGACTCAGACCATAAGGAGGAAGTGTCCTGGCCCCATTCAATTTACCTGCCAGATGTCACCAGAGATTCTCACTGGTTTTTTATACCCTCCCATATCTTCTAACTAAGGTTTCAACAACAAACTTTTGTGTAATTTACTAAATTTACTAAATTACCCATACTGTCCTCTTTTTCACTCTAGAAGATGTATCTGTCATCCCTGCTCTGCATGTGTGTGATGTGTATAGTCCCAGTATCAGGGACCACTGCTAAAGAGCTTCCTAACTACTCTTCTTTCCAGGCGTTCTTCTGTATTTATGACATGGCTGTTGAATGTAAAACCCTTTTTCCAGGAGGTCTGTAACCAGCACTCCCTGCTTTGCCCTCTACATCTCTAAGTCATGCCTCACCCTCCTTCTTTCTCTGGGAATCACATGATCTTTGCTGCCCACCTTAGCAGGGTTCTGAGAGACTCAGTGTGCTCCCCACGCCTATCCTACAGCCTGACAGAGCACTGCTCCAGAGCGGCCTTGAGACAAAAGAGGCATCAGGACTCACTCGCTTTGCCCACAAACAGGCATCTTGCTCCATTTGAGATCCTCATGACCCACAAATGGACGTTGGGCATGGCACAGGCAGGACTGAAGACCTGTACCCTCCAAGACCAGCTGGATGGGATGTCTAGGGCAGCACAATAAGGGTGGACACGGGCATGCCAGCAGGATTCGTGTTCCCTTGACTGTACTGACCAACTCTCTTTGAATATAATGGGGCATTTAGACCCACAAATGATGTTTAGACACCCAAATATAGGGCTATATAAACAGGAGTTCAATCTGTCTGAATTGCCAGAGACTGCATATCTGTCCTCAAGGCTGACTGGTTCTGGAGGACCCCATGTGGAGGTTATTCAGTCCAAGACTCTGGTCTGCAGAAGGAGTGTGTCCAATTAGCATGAGAATTTCTTTGCTGTGCTGTTGGGAAAGAAACAGCAATGTGCCTCCTACCATGTGAACACCCATATCCTTCACTGGAACCAGCTCCTTGTCAGTGATGAACTCTGGAAATGCCAAAATGTGAATTAGAGCAATCCAAAAGCAAAAAAAACCCAGTAAGAAGTTTTGTCTTGGATGAGGACCTGCAGAAGAGGGCACAGCAGCAATGGCAAGAAGGAAGAGTGGAGACCCACAATGCCTGAGTCAGCATGCACCAGAAAGGCAGGGGAGACTCAAGCCATGGGTGAGTAGTGCTGTAATTAAAGGAATTCAGCACCCCCAGAAATGCAAAAATTTTGAGTGGTGAGATCCAAACAACAGAGACCATCTGATACAGATCCCAGCCCGTAAGGGTATAAATATATGGATGATCTGTCAGCCTTGGATCAAGAAAAAAGGAAGAAATAGATGCCGCAGTTACAGATCAAAGCAGCGGCAAACTCCTAACAATTTTTTTTCTTTTGACAGAGAACCTCGACTACTGTCCAGTAAACTGGTCAAACTGCCTGCAGGGAAAAAATTTAGAGAAATTACGTCTCATCACTTTAATGCTCTAAAATTAGCATTTACGGGAAATAAGCATGTAAAGAGGAGAGATAATTCTTGGCATGGAGTTTAAAAACTATAGATAATAATACCTGAATCACTTATACTGCCTGCAAAATAACTAAATATGCCCAAGGGGCAAGCTGGGTACGAAAAAGGGACCCGCTAACACCACATTTGATAAACAAAGAGCATGTCAGCAGGAAAATATCCTGAAGGTTTAAAGGAAGGAAATGAAATCCTGAGAGGCTGCAAGAATCCATCTATTCATGGAATTGATAAGAAAATCTCCAAGGCATGTATACTGCTGAACATTGAAAAAAAAAAACCAAAAAAAAAA